>JBBPFP010000133.1:4515626-4525779 GCA_037974795.1 Kaempferia galanga | reverse complement strand
AAATCTCAGCACCTCTGCTCACGCGAACGGAAAGAGACGCCGTCGCTCGCCGTCGCCCTCTGTTCTCAACCTTGTGCCCTCTGTTCTCGCTGTTGCTCGCTGTCGCCCTACTGCTCTCAACCTTGCCCTTTGTTCTCCGTCGCTCGCTGCACGACACGGCGTAGAAAGAGAGAAAGGGCGCGCCGCAGAAAGAGAGAAGGGGCGGAGCAGATCACAAGAGAGAGAATGGAAAGAAAGGGAAAAAAAGGAAATGCCACGTTCGGCACTGCACGGAACCGCAGGGAAGGAGCTGCAGGAGATAAATTCTGCTAAGACATATCAAATTTTAATCTTAAGACCTCATATGATAATCTTCTATATTTTAATCATAACACCGTCCCCATTTTATACGGAGTTGATGAAGACCATGCATGTGGCGCGTATAATAGTAGTATTTGGCATTCATCTTTTTCATGGACTAGTAATGGGCAAATTACTTGTCTAGTTTTTGACAACAAGTAGGCCAACAAATATTAATTGAAGTTCTAGCAAAACTTCCTCTTAGTTTTCTATTATGGTCCATATTCAGTTAAAATCCTTAACGGAGTCAAGTTCCAGCAAGGATAAAACTTCTGTTCCTAATATAAAATTTTCCAAGCTGAAGAAAGTCTCCAAAGGATGGATATCATTTTCAAGAGGTTTATCTGTCACAATCCACAAGATTAAATGATATAAATTGTAGACTGATCAATCATTCAATGCTCAAGAGGCCAAGTTTCTATTGCCATCGCAATATATATATATATATAAATTGTTAAAGCCTAAAATTTAGATGACATTATTTTGATGTATAATCGACGACAACATTGGTCCACCTTCAAATGACTATATACATATATATGGGACTCGTGGAACTAATGCACTCTCGTTTTCAAACTTTAACCCTAGTTTTTGGTTGTTCAGATGTCATTGTTGAGTGTTAAAGGATTGCCAACTCAGATGCCATTGTAAAAGTTTGCAAACAGGTTAGGATTGAATTCTCAAGCCTCAACCATTTCATTAAAACATATATTAATTCTTTTTTATGGAGATCCAGCATGCAGCAAATTAAACTAGTTAGCATTAGGACAGACCAAACAATTATGATCTCTAGGTTTTCTTAGTCTATACAAGAACAAGAGCAGTGATCTGGTAGCATGTTAAATACAGCAGAGTAGACTGATGGCTTTCCTAGTTGCATGCTACTAATTAACCTTGTCATGGAATCTTGTATAAATAAAGAAGAAGCATGATCGATGTGGCTCTGCCTCAATTATAAGGAGGGCATGCAGCCACATGCAGCCAAAGCTCATCATGGCGTTACTTGAGTTGACTTCACAAGAAGCAGGGCAGCCTAAATATATGCTTTTTGTCTGCTTGCAAGTGTCACGCTGCTGCTCATGAAATTAAATAAACTTGTTTAGTTTTATAGTTACAACAGTAGGGAAGGGACTCAAAGTGACACTACTGTTCCAGCATAAGTTTGAAGTCCAAAAGGAAAGTTAGCGAGATCAGATCCACAGTTTAGTGACTGTTGTTGTGTATCATCCAATTCTTTATCTATATATAAGGCTGAAGCTATCTGGGGATTCCTATCTTCGAGACCACTGAAACAAGATGAGATAAACTAAAATTATTTTCCAGGAGATGATTTGTCTACTGGTTAAGAGTACGTAATGCAGAGCCCAGTATATAATTGAACGTGGTGGATTTTTTTAAATTTTCCTAAAAAATAAATTATTGTTGCTTTTGTACGTAATTGATCGATGTTCATTTAAACTTTCGGGCTGTGATCCCATTCAGAGCTGGAGATTTATTTTTCTTCCTCTTCTTTTCATATTCTGAAAGTATTTTCAAAATAAAATTTTATTTTGGAAAAAAAAAATCCAACAGAAACGGAAACGGAACTTAAACTTCGTCATTTGTGATGATGTAAATTAATTGGTATTCCAAAATTTAAAAATGCTCTAACTACTACCATAACGCTTTATTTTTGCGATAATATTAGTTGACAAACAATTAATTAAATATTTTTCTCTATTTCTATCCCTCTCATTCTGTCTAAGAGACAATACGACTTCTTATTACAAATCCTGTTGAGTGTAGAACATAAATAAAGATGCAACCATCAAGATTAATACTGGCAAGAATTAATCAAGATTATATTACAAAATAATTTCAAGTCTGGAGCATGACAATAAAAAGACTTTTTAAACAACTTTAAGATCTAGATAAACAAGCTACGTGTTTTGTATAAATGACAGGCTGCATATGCATTTTTTTTCACTTGCATCACTATGATCAACACTATCAATGGTCCAAAACAATTAAGAATTGTGGAATATCTAAACTTTTCTAGGACTTTTTTTCCCTAAAAGATTATGTACATCTTTTTTTAAAAAAAAATAGAAAATCTGAGACTAAGGGGCCAATCTGACATCCAAAAAGAAGAGCCAATGTATTTGAGTCGGGCATCTCCTGCAATACAAACATACAACCCATCTTTCAAAATCAAACTCACATCAAGTACATACCAAGTATTTGGAATAGAATTAAAATTGATAGGGTAAGAACCTTTATTAATCATAAAGTCCATCATCATGCCAGATATCAACTAAAAAATCGACCATTTCCTGTGAAAGTTCAGTCATTGATTAAAAGAACTGATACTAATGAGAGGATGCAAATGTAGGAAGCGAACTTACTGCTAAAGGAATTGGTTTTGCAAAGGGTTGACTGGTTGAAAGTAAATCCTCATAACTAGTGCTCCAGCTACATTGAAACATATGCAATGAGTTGACATATTAATTTATTAAGGAAACATTGTAAACCCTTAGCGCAACGGTAAAATTGCAGCCGTGTGACCTAAGGGTTACAGGCTCGAGTTTCAAAAATAGCCTCTTGCAAAGAATTGCGTACAATAGACTCTTCTTCGGGCCACCGCATTGGCGGGGGCTTCATGCACCAGACTGGGTTTTAAGGAAACATTATAGATAGGGGCCAACAGAATCAAGATGGATTCAAGAAAATAAGTACAGTTTTGCACGACTGTATGGTTTTAGATAGTGAAGCATTGAATATCTAAATAAAAAAAAAAAGGCCCCAAAGGGCCAACTTGAAGACCAATTAATGGGCACTGCTAATTAAAAGAAGTATAAAATTTGAAGTTCTAATACTTAAAATAACGAATACTAGAAGAGGGAAAATAGGCAAAACCTAACCTTATTGTTGCCTCTCTTGTAGTTTTACAAGAGCTGTGAGACTGATCACCAATCCACTGTCTTCGCATTTCATTCCATGCTATAGCAGCTACTCAAGATCAAGCAGAAAACAAAAGTAACATTTAGAGGAATCTCATTATATATAGAAGGTGGATCATTTGTGCACTTCAAATACTTTTAGTAATTGGACAAAAGAATGCATAAGGTAACTGATGACTGTCAAAATTTAAAAGGGTGGAACAAATTAACTTAGCAGGACACAATCCAAATCTAACGGGCAAATGAACATTGTTAATGGAAGACAAATTTCATGTGTTCTATTTAGGAGCATATAAATAGAAGAGAGGGCCTTGAAATGAGTAAAAACAAATTTGAAAGAGGTGGTTTAGTAGGAGCATAAGAAACAGCAATAGTAAGACGTACCAACCTTGGTTGATAAATAAGTTGTCATGATTTTTGCTTGCCGACTTGATCTCTTCCTTTACTGGATCGCATACAGAAGCAATGTTTCTGTCAAGGGAATGAGCAATGCTAACAGTGTGTTCCATTGCCTCTGTGTTTAAGGACCTTCCCCTTTCCTGTGTGATAAATGCTGAGGAATATTGTCCTTCTCAGATGTGGTTGGTGTTCTTTCGATTGAAGATTGAGGTTTCGTTAGTCCTCCAATGCAACAACTGCTCTGTATAAGGTAAAAATGAGAGGTCCAAACACACAAGAAAATAAGCTGGGTAAACAACTTGAAATTAATAGAATTTAAGATTTCAAGTAAATAAACTATGTTTCTTGCAGCATAGATGTTACTTACCCCATGTATGCTATGCAACAAATGGTTCCTTAAGTGTCCATTTACCAAACAACAACTGCAGATGCAGAGATTCAACTGTACCAAGTAATACAAGATATAAAACTCTTCATCATGTTAAACCAGAATTTAGTAGCATCATCACCACTCTTCACAAAATAAATTACCCATAAAATAAAGATGCCAGATATTACTTGCAGAGAGAAAGGGCATTAAATATTATCTAGAATAATATGACAATTTAAAGGATACAAATAATGGCCACTATAAAATAAACCAGTTCAATTAAACAAACTTTTTCAGATTTAAGTTACCAATCTAATTTTTTTTCTCTAATTTTATTATTTTCAATACAGCTAGTCTATTTTAGTAGTTTCAGTGAACTAGATCTTTACAGAGCCTAAAACGAGATCCTCATCTCATTGTCTTAACCATCGAAACAATGAAAAATACCCCATACTCTATTTTCTCTCTTGCAAGGTCAATGACAGCAACACAAGTACACAACCTCCGTGAGATCTCTAAGGAACATGGATCCATCTTTTGTTGCCTCATGAAGATCAAAACAACTTTGTTCCAAACAGTGGTTCTGCGTTATTTCATTGTTGCTATCTTCTACCTTACCTCATATAGACTCATTATTCCAATTCACATAACCCCCATCTCATTTGTGTCCACTTCTACATTCCTCCCTCGTGGAACCATGACATGCATCAATCAACAGTCAGACAAATCCACCTGTCAGCACCTCAAGCCACCATCATAGTGCTCCCCATGGCCATATTCAATGTTGTAAAACCCTTCCCGTGCTGCACTGCGTTATCTTCTTTTACTTGATCCGGTCACAGCAATCTTGTGACCCACAATGAAATCACGCTTCAGGTTGCCCTTTATAATGGCAGACTACTATATATAAAAAATAGAAAAGAGAAATCTAGATATAAATGGTGGACCCCATTGTTTGAAGGGGAAAAAATTTGACCCATGGCACAACTTTCAATGCAACAAGCATCACAAAATTTCAAGGAGAAATAAAAAAACGAGACATGCATGGTACAGATCCACAAGAACAACAATTGCACATTTGCAAGAAAGAAGAGACCTGATGTTAACCTACAAAGTGGAAAAACTATATGGCAACTTCAACAAGAAACTGGCTAACATAAACCTGGCAAATTCAATATCACTGGAAACTACTTTTATTCATTTATAAGCCTACTCTACTTTTTATCTGTAATTAATTTATCTCAAAAAAATACATCATATTTTACTCTAAAGATCGACCGTATCTTAGGCCTTGAAAATCACACTTTACTAAAAAAAATTATCCTTCTTGTGCACTAATGTCCTTGAACTTCATCCTTATTTATCAATAATCTTGAATTGAAAATGATGATACGAAATACTACCACCAAGTTTTAGCGAGAGGATATTGAAATCAAAGGGAGGTCAAGCTTAGATCCACAAGAGCTAAATTAGACAACCTAAAAAAAGTTCCAAAGAATCAATTGAGAAGCCACTAAATAGGCAAGATAAATAAATATAGGCTACACCTACCAACCATAAAAAATACTGATAAGTACTCATTCATAGTTTCTTTTGGTATCATGCCAATCATTCTATTGATTGATTATTCTTTAATGTAATTCTTTCTATCAAAATGGGAGTTTGCTGACCATACCCTTTAGGCACATGAGAATGTCCAGAAAAAATAGTAATGAATATTATAAAGTGCATGCCAATATATATGTGCATAAATTCACAAACCATAAAACTTAACTTTGAATCAAACTCTAATTACATATATTGTTATAACACGTCGTGTAATATATGACATATACAAATACAGTTAAAATACCATAAACCTTGATACATTAAAAATTATGAAATCAAATCAAACAAAATTTTTGGTAAGATCTTCCTTATAAATTCAAGTTGAGCATGATGTATTTTCATAACCTAGGGCAATTTGGGAAGAGTCAGGTTTTCACAAACCAGCTTGACACTATTCCACCTATATTGTCAGTTGACCATCTTATAGGTTTTTAAATCAAGTTACATGAGATTGCAATGGTAAAAGTACCTATTTGTTCATTGTTTCAAAGATCAACCAGAATAGTATGGTTTTTAATTTTAAGTACTAATTAGGTATTTGAATTATAATTTGGCTATCAATAGTGTATTACCCTTCCAATTAACCAAGTTCCTAGTTATCATTCTCCACCACCATAGAGAAGTGGGATTCCAATAAGTTCAATCTAGAGATTCACTAATGAATAGTACATCTTCTATAGGGGAATCACAAGATTTGTAATAATTCATGTATTTTACACTTCCCTTCCAATGAGCAAGAACCTCACAATTTCCTTCACAAGATAGACCTAACCCATATGCAAGGCACTACTTCCCTCAATGTATACCACATATTTAATATATTTGTCAAGTAGAGTAATCAACCACTCTCATAATATGGAGAATTAGTTAGAACATAAAACTTTTCTAAAAGGAATCAAGACTACCAAAATGTATTTGAACAATAGTATAGTAAACAATATTATGTTATTTCATTGTCTTATGAATCACCATGCAATTGCCAATTCTTGATGCAATTAATGACTTAGCATTATAATAAAACTTCATAGTTTGCTCACAATTACCAATTGGTTGGATTGGTGAGATGGGATAACTAAGTTAGCACCACAATCACAATTTTGATGCTCACACGATTTGGCAATTGAGGTCATCACAATTACCTTTATCGAATAGTTTGGCAAATAGTTATTATCTTGGCCAGCTTCAATGATTTCTTCAAGGTCTTAGATACCAAATTGGGGAATCAAGATAATAGGAGATTCCAGGATGATGGTGACAGTGCATCAAGTTGGGTTTTCATTTTATTTATTTATTTATTTTTGTTGTCTAAGATTAACTCATGAATTTCCTTATCTTTAATGTTGAGGTTTTATACCATTGTGAGTTTGGTTCTTGCCTACAAGGAATTTAGGGTGGCTGAATTGTGTGGTTGATTGAACCTAATGCTCCATAAGGAACTAACATCATTTTTGTTGAACCAAAGGCCATCAGGGTATGGGAAAATTCCTAATCAAGCATACCTCATATAACTATGTATATACTAGCAGAATCATCCTGATGTTTCTCAGTGACTACAGTCAACTTTACAACTAGTTTACCTAATTTCCCAGTGAGGGAAAACGTGACCAATAAATTCATAGCAACCATAAACAGTTGCCCCCTTAGATTATTTCATAAAAGTTATTATCTGAGAATTACTTATTTTACCGAATCATATTCATGATAGTTTAGGTTGATACCTTTTTTTCTGTGAGTCTAGGAAATAAATCTCCATCCACCTCTCTTCCAGAGAAAACCAAACAACACCATGTAGCATTCAAGTTTTTTATTTGATAGAATGTTTAGTGATATCAATTTTTGATTGCTCTATTTTATTTTCTTTTATCACGCTATTTGAACTATCTTTTTCTGAACCCTGCAGGAAATTATTGCCAAAGCCTATGCGTGAAACCATATTTGAACTCTATTCCCTAAAAAAGCATCCTTTTTTAATCATTGGACAAGGATCAACTAAAGAAAAAATCGCATTCGCTTCCCCTAACCAGAAGAGACTTCAAAATTAAGGCTCGTTTCCATTTCAACGCATCCTTTCCAGTAAGAGGAGCCAAACGTTTCCCCTCTGCCAGATGCGAACAAGGGTCATAACAATCAAGAAATAAACATGGTATTCAATAGGGCGAATCCATGTCGAATAATTCACGTAGATGCCAAATCTGATCCTAGAATCCTTTTTAAGAGGGAACAAACGATCTAGAACCCTAAATGCAAATGCCAAAGATAGAACAAATCAATTCGGACAAGTTAAAATATGCATTCACAAGGGGGAAAACAAGCCCTAGAGGGCCAGTAAAAAATCGGATCAACATTTCAAGATTCTGGGCGTCATCAATATCAAACCAACGATCAAAAAGGGGCAAAGATATGGAAATTTACAGCACAGAATAGGGTTTTGAATCGAACCGAGATTGAACAAGCGCGGGTGCGGTGATTCGCTCTCTTTGTTTTTTTCTTAACGGCGAAGAAACGAATCGAGGCTGTGGACCTCATCGGTGGGGGAGGAAGCAATTTATATAATAGCTTTATATTTTGAGAAACTTTCGTTTGCCCGCTAGATGTTTATTCTTTCTCTGAATTTCCCTTATAATTTTACTTATTATTATTTTTTATCCCTCGCACTTTCAAGAATTTTAACGGACAAGGTCGAGGGGTCAGGGGTGAGTTTAGAGTTTAAGATTTTAGAATTTATATATATTTTTTAAAAAAATTAATAATTAGTATTAACAAAACATATATAAATCATCACCCTAAATCCTAACTTTAAATTATAAATTATAAACCCTAAAAATAAAACCCACAGCAGTGAGAGGAGAAGACCTTTCATTTCTATTCTTAAAAATATTTTTATATATTTACAATATTCACACTTCATCTTCATCCAGGTTAATATTTGTTGCAATAATTATAAGAATGTAATTACTAATATGATTAATATTATATTATAACAAAATTATGATTCATAATTACTTAGCCACTGAGCGATAACTAATTGTAGCAGTTATGAATATCACAAAAACTATGTTAAATTACTATTGTTATGTTATAATAACTAGTATTTCACGCTACCATGCACGAGACGTTATTTTATATAATTAATTATTAAAATTAGTAAGCATGATTATTTAAATAAATAATTAAAATATAAATAAACTAAATTGATTATAGATTTGTATAATTAGAAAATAAAAAATAATTTATAAATTTTAAAAAACTTCCTTAAATATCCGATTTGTTTAATTTTTCATATTGCTACCACTATCACATATCAAAATTTTCAGACCTCTAGGATTGTAACTCTAGATACAATGACATAGGATGATTTAAATGGAGTTCGTTGAAAGAAGTCCTACATGAGATATGGTTTAGAGAAATTATATATTAATTTTGAACTGAACGGCTTCAAGAGTTGACACCAAAATAACTCTCTGCTAAAAATATATAGTATCTCTGATATTGCTGCTTGAAGACGGATACATACTCTCAACTATTGTTGCAATAAGATCATTGCAATCTTTTAGCAAAAGTTCATCAGGAATATCAATTGTGATCTAACCATCCCTTAGTTCTCCAAATGTTTCCATCTCCTAAGTTAGCAATCCAATTTGAAAATTGCTTCATTTTAGTACATCTTCATCAAAACCTAAATTATGTAGGCGCGTGTTTTTTTTTTTATCAATTTCAAAATTGTACAATGTCTCCAGATATATGAAAAATTAATAGTGGCGAGAACAATATTCAGCCTAATGTCTTTTGGAATAACAGACAATATTTGAAAATTATTGGATAAACTACCAAAAATTTTGGAAAATTAGATGGATTGAAATTACACCAAATAAAATTCAATCTATCTGTCGAGATGACCTAGCAGATAATCTTAGGCTACGAACGGGGCTGATTTTTACCGATTGAGTGTAGAGCGCCAGAGTGGCCGAGCGAGCAGAGTAGCAAAGCAACATAGTAGTAGAGCTGCTGATGATTCTGAAGTCTGCAATGGGCATAGTTTCCTTTCAATAAATTTACCCCACCTCCAGCTGTGCTTCGAGGTTTTCTTGGATCGTTTGTTTCCCATGATTGTTCGTTTCACATCAAGCATTGGTGTTCACGACAAATTAAGAGGTACCCAACTGCTATCACGAGTATTCTATCGAGCATGACAGAGAGAAGAGAGAGAGGGGGAAGTTGGATGGAGTTTTTCATTTTTCTTTGTTTATTTTGCTCTAAGTCTTATGCTCCATTTTATAGGGTAGCATCGCTAATGAAGCTGCCAAAAAATTTAAAAAAAAAACCTTTAATGTTTTTTTTTAATTTTCATCAATGAAACACCAAATATTAGTGCATTAATTTTATTAGTTCATCCGTTATATTTGGAGCAAAAATATAAATGACAAAATGGTTATGTATTTGGGTTGAATACAAATCTGGGCCCTAGATTTGCACACCCCATGCATACTCATGCTTGAGA
>JBBPFP010000133.1:4469686-4498564 GCA_037974795.1 Kaempferia galanga | reverse complement strand
TTCCCAAACCCCTAAACCAAACACCTAAACCACTAAGTTGATTGTCAATTGTTCTCTTTGGTAATGTCAACTTGAATTGACTAATGTCCACCGTAGTCAATTGTCCAACCCAACCACTATTGCCATTTGACAGTTGCAACTTTCCTCTGTCGATGATCTTCCTTCTGATTCATGTTAGGGATCAGTTGACTCAACTCTAATTGGCTGAACACATTTAGTGTATTGCCTAGTCAACTAACTTCGAACAAAAATACTCTTATTTGTTAGCTATTGAGCCTTGGATGCTTCATTTCATCCTTCCCTAGACTGCATTGCACCTAGAGTTACTAAGTCAGCAAACCTAATTATACCAATGTTTCTTGACTTGCGGTCTCTCAACCTCATGCAATCCTTCTTTGAACTCTATCGGACCTTCAAGCTATTGAGCATCTTATCCACACTTGACCCCACCAAATTCATGCACAACTTCACACACACATCAAATAGGCAAATAAATTGTCATTCATGATCGAGCTCGACTGCTTATAACACAAGTGCATTATTCATGAGTGAAAGAATAGAACGATCTTTCTCCATGGTTATATAAATTCCACAAGGTAGAGTCAAGGATGTGTATAAGACTAGCAGTAAAGAGGGCAAAAGAAGCTAGTTCACGATAGGAGCATACCTTTTGGCTTCGAGAATCAAACGGACTAATAAGACACCATCTCGTCAAGATCAAGATTTCTTGAGTTTGTAAGATGAGTTGAGCCTGCCTAAAGTCCTAGAACAACCAAAGTTACTACTCCATGTTAGAATGCATGTTAGAAGTTTAATTTTGTCACACCTATTTTAGATAATGAATAGTCTCACATGCAATATATTAGTTTTTTTTTTGATCAATATACGAAATTCAAATCCTATCTTACTAATGAAAACATCGAGCGTTTTTTGAAAAAAAAAACTGAAGGAAGAAATGGGTGTTAAAAAAAAAAGGATCTTTTAGCTCAAAGAATTCATTCCAATGGCCGCCTCCTCCTCGGCGTAGGCGTAGCCAGAATTGCTTGCGCTACTGTACATGAGGTAGTAGGATACGGAGAGGGTTGCAGTGAGGAAAGCAAAGGCCGCCCCGGAGGCGAAAACAACTTTCCGCAACACCTCACAGGAGGGGTCGTTCGTATAGTAGAAGCCCCGGTAAGCCGTGTGGTAGGCGTTCTGTACCGATGCCGCAAGCAATAACACCTCCGCCACCAGAAAAGTCAACCTTCGTCAAGGAAAAACCAGAAAGGTCAGAATTGACCATCGCATTGCAAAATCGAAACAAAAGAGGGTTATGGTACATTCGAATTACCAGCAGGAACAAAAGAGGGAGACGGTGCAAGAGCGGGATTTGCCGCGTCTGATCGAGGGGCCGCAGAAGTAGCACCTGGTGACGGACATGATGAAGACCTGACTCGCCAACAGCAAGAGGAAAGCGCCGACGCCAAGTCCAGTCGCGATGCCGGAGTCGTACGCGCAGTGGGTGTACTCCTTCTCGTCGTCCGGAACCACCTGGGCCTGCATAGCGGAAGATCGAGGTCAAAAATTACAATTGGAAGTCGGATTTCGGGATTGAGATTTTAGGAACGATTGCCGAGATACTTACCGTGCTCCGTCGCTGCTCGGCGGCGATGGCAAGGGCGAACGCAGTGACGTCGAAGACAACGGCGACCGGGAGGACTACCTTGGAGGCCATGGAGGAGGAAGAGGATCGTTGGGGAAGGCGAAGCCGCATCTCAAGGGATCTGAAGAGCGTGAAGAAAGGGTTTCTTCTCCCTTTTTTTTTGCTTTTTTTCGTTTTGAGCAAATGCCTCGCTGTTTCCGTGTTTTCGGTGAGGCTTAGTGCGTTGGACCGAAGGGCTTAGGAGGCGATTTGTTGACCCTTTTTTACTTGCAAAAAAACTGGAAAATTGTTTGCTGCTTAATAATGAATTATTTATTGGAATTTAAAAAATCATATTGGTAATAAATAGGGGGCCCTAAAATTGATAAATCATAAACCTTAAAATAGTATCTGGCACATGACTACACGTGAAACTCTTTTAATTCTTAATTAAGTGCTCGGAGTCCTGTAATTTCTAAATGAATAGAAAAACAAATACAAAATTTAATTTTAAGGAGCTAAAATGGAATTAATTATATCCCAAATTGGGCACGGGAGATCACGTCGACACGCATCTTGAGGAAAGTGCCCCAGTATCGATCACCTTCCGATCCTCAACTGCATTTGTCCCCGAATTTCTCCTTCGCTAGCAAGTAAACTCCAAAACACGAAACTGCTTCATTCGTCGCGATCATAACCGCCAGTGACGCGATCGGCGATGTCGTTTCCGACGGCGGTGAGGGTGATGCTTGCGGTGCAAGAGAAGAAGCCGTCCGCCGTCGACATTTACCGGTCGCTCCGGCAGTACATCGTCACCACCTACGGAGAGCGCGAGGCCCAGGCGGCGGAGGACGACCTCGACGCCGTCCGCCAGCTTCGCCTCGATCTCGAGAAGCCCCCCGAAGCCGCTGCGACCCCAGGCCTCCGACGGGATCTGCTCCTCTCCTACTACCGCGCGCTCTCCGTCATCGAGCCCCGTTTTCCTATCTCTCCTGACCTCGCTCATGTCCATTCGCTGACCTTCACCTGGTTCGACGCCTTCAAGCCCAACAAGAAGGCCTCCCAGCAGTCGATCCACCTCGAGAAGGCCGCCGTCCTCTTCAACCTTGGTGCCGTTAACAGCCAGATCGCGCTTTCCGCTGATCGAACTGATGCTGCGGGCCTGAAGCGCGCCTGCAATGCCTTCCAGAGTGCCGCTGGGGCATTCGCCTATCTGAAGGATCATGCCGCGGGCAGGGCAAGCGCCGGGGGAGCCACTGTCGATCTCTCCGTCGAATGCGCTGCGATGCTGGAGAAACTGATGCTAGCGCAAGCTCAGGAGTGCTTTTTTGAAAAGGTCATCGCAGACTCCAAGCCACCTGCCCTTTGCTCTAAGGTTGCTCGCCAGGTGATGGTCCCTCTAAGCTTCCTTGTTCTTATTTTAAATTTTGCATGATATTCTATCTATTTACATTTTCTTTTATTTTGATCTTTGCATAGTTTTCTTTGAATTTTAGATTTGGTATTTTTAACTTGAACGTATATTCTTTAGATTGCTATGAGTTGATGTGTACTGTTATTAAATTTAGATAGTTCGTAAATGCAGCTTTAACTACAACATTGATTATGATCTTGTGGTTTTCTTGTGCCGCATGACTGAATCATACATGAAAATGCCAAATACTTATACTTGTTCTTGTGCGGCATAACTTGAAATGTCGCATGACTGAATCATATAAAGTCTCTAATTTCCTGAATTTCCATTCTAGAATTTATACTTTGTTGCCATCTAGTACGTGGTTTTGTTTATTTTGTAAATATCTATTCATTTTGATTCTAGGATAACCTGGTAAAACTAGCTTTCTTCTGTCAAATCATATTAAGGAACTCATTTTGTTAATATATTTTTTTGTGTAATTATTAGCATTTCTCTAGATGGTAAGAATCACAATTCTTAAATCACTACAAAATACAATTTCCATGCATTTGAGATTGTCATTTTATACACCACTATCATCCACATCACAGAATTTATTTGCCATTTCACACCCATGTTTTGTCTATAGACTCCTTGTTGTGGTTTGTTACTTCCTGTTGATGTTTGGTGCCACATAAACAGTTTGTTGATGTTGGGTGCCTCATAGTTTATATTGCCATAAGGGGAAAATACAGGTGGGCAAAGTGACATAATGATATCATATGTATGAAAGTTTAAAATGGCCATATTCAATTCACTTTACTGTATTTTAATTCTTATCAGGACATTAACCCAATTACGGTCTGGTTCGAGATGACACAAATAAAATTATTTCACCTCTTTTCTTGTTGCAGGTTGGCCTCTATTATGAGGAAACTTATGCAACTTTAAATGCTCCACTGCTCAACCAGCACTTAGATCGTACATGGATCTCTCATGTACAACTCAAGGCAGCTCAGTACTATGCAGAAGCTTGCTATAGATGTTCGTTGGATCTTCATGAGAAGGAAGAGATTGCTGAAGAGATTTGTAGGCTCAAGATTGGGATTAATGCTCTTGCTGATGCAAAAAAATCTATAAGGGGTGCTCCCCAACCATTGCTTGATGCTGTCAACAAATTAGAGACTAATATGAACCAGAACTTGGAGAGAGCTGTGAAGGAGAACAATCGGGTTTATTTGATGCGGGTTCCTGAAGCAAGTTCCTTGGCTGCTTTAGCTGCAGCCTCTCTTGTCAGACCTATTTCGATGGCTGAAGTAGTAGATGCTAGCAAGGAGACATTATTCTCTAGGATAGTTCCGGACAGCTGCACAAGGGTTCTTTCCAAGTACACTGATATGGTAGACAACATTATTCGGACACAGGCAGAGAAGTTGCAGCAAGGAAGTGAACTAACTAGAGTTAAGCTTAAAGAGATGGATCTTCCTGAGTCTATCTTAGCCTTGGAAGGTAACTTTAGTTTGCCTGTGGAACTTAAAGAAGATGTTGAAGCAGTCCAGATAAGTGGTGGCCCTTCTAGTCTGGAAGCTGAGCTACAACAACTCAGAGATTTGACACGAGTTAATCAGGAACTCTTGGTCCAGACTGAAGAGTTAATGCAGAAGGAAGCAAATGAGGATGCACAATTCCGAGCCCAATTTGGAACAAAATGGAGAAGACCTCAGTCAGGCACCTTGACAAAGAACCTGCAGGACAGATTGAATATATTCACTGCAAATATGAAGCAAGCTGCAGATAGTGATGCCAGGATAGAACGGTCCATAAGCGACAATTTGGAACTGATGGCAATTCTTAACCGCAGACCGGTAGGTTTGTTTCTTTAAATGCTGGGTCTTTAAATGCTGGATTCTGCCTTTATTTGGTTCTGGTTCACTTTCGAAAACATAAGCTGCATTTTGTTACTACAAACCATAAGCTACAAGAAAGGTACTACAAACATGAGAAACTTTATGAAGTTATTTGGTTTTTGTTAGTATAAAAAATGCTTCAGAACTTCGTTTCTCTTAGCTGCATTTATTCTAATGACATGACACAAAATTATTAAATCTATTTTTTTCTTCTTTTAAATGTTCAATGAAATTCAAATCTTATAGGATGATGATGGTATGCTTACTCTACATCTTATTTCTTTCTTCTTTCAAATTGATTATGAGAACCCACACAATAACACAACTATGATTAAAGTGTTGAGCAGATACAATCTTGTTATTTTCTATGTGAAACTTAATCATCTTGCAGATTATACCTTTTGGTTTGTGGTCTGCTTGTCTCATTTACCCTTGCCTTTTTTTTCTCCCATTTTTTCTACTGTTTTGGCCACTAGTAGAGAGACTGTCATAGTGTTGGATTAATGTGCGCATTAATTTTTTCTTCAGACGTTCTCATTATTTATTAAATCAATATTAATTACTTCATTAAGTTACAGTAGCAAATTGGACTTTTATATATGCTAGTTAACAAGCAATTATTAGTTTTTACAGCTACATTTTCCGAGTAATTATTTTTTTCAGTTGATCAAGTTGAGTGTTGAGAAGAACCCTTCAACAATTAAATCTTTTACTATTTAATGTTTACATTCAATATATTCTTTATTCTGGTCATTGCTAGAGTTCTTTTTCATGCTATTGTTCACTTTAAAGATGTTTTCATAATTAGGTTTTTCATCTTGTGTTTTGTCTATTTTTGAATCTGAACTTTTGTTGGCTGACAATATAAAACTATGTTTTTCAGATTGAATCTGCATTACCTAGTCTTGCAAGGCCTATTATGTCTTTGGATGGCAATGAAGATGCTATCGTGGGAGCACTTAAACAGAGCTTGGTATTATGTTAGTAAATATTAATCTTGATAGTGTTCATGGAAAATTGCAGAATTGTCTGATTCTAACATCAATTTGAAGAGTTGATTGTTTTCCATATTTGGATTGTCCTTCTACATTCTTCTTTTTTTTTTGTGTTTTTGGTTACCTTAGTTTGGTGCAGTAAATATCATAATTAACTTGCAAATCAGAAGTATTTGCAGTTATAGAATTTTAGTAAACTTAGAATTTCTTTTATTGGGGTTGCATTTGGATTCATAGTATTCACATATTGGGATTGTGCATTCTCTGATATTGAGATGATATAGCTACCTGTAAACTAGTACTTTTTTTTACTTGGTAGATGTTCAGTTAAAGAAGGGGAGCCTTGGCCCAACGGTAAAGTTGTTGCCTCTAGGTCACAGGTTCAAATCCTAGAAATAGCCTTTTGGTAGAGTCGACTTTCATTGAACATTTGCCTAGCAACCTTATGCGCATCCCTTACCCTTTTTCATCCTAGATTGGGACCGGCATGAGTGAGTTTTTTTTTATCACAATTCACTATCATTTACTTTATTATTTATTTACTCTATAAGGAAGGAGTTTGGGCATTTTATAGCACCAATCCATTATCATAACCAGATTATTAAAATGCCAGTGTATTAAATTGAAACTCAAAGCTAGACGGGTGATTTAGTTTCAAGTATATATTTTTATTAAAATGTTGTTGTGAATTGTGATGTTATAAAATTTATTTATTCTCCTTGACTTTTGTTCAAGATGTTATTCTTTTTAGCTTCAGATATGAATCCAAAAATATTTTGGAGTATCCTCTATTGTTGTTATTATTATTATTATATATTTTTATTTATTTTATTTCACTTGTTGTTTACATCCATGATTTGTGTCATGATTAACGGACTTATTAATTTTTCTTATTTAGAGGCAATTGGAGAATTTAGGCACACAGAGGGCAGGTCTTGAAGACATGTTAAAAGAGATGAAGAGAAAGGTGACATTATTTGTTGTTTCCCCTCTCATGTTTATAAGTCTGGAATCGTGATTTTTCATCTTTCTTGGATCATCTAAATGAACTTAGTTTCCATTAACCTTGCCCTGAAATGATTGATACCTCCACTAGGTTTATCTTATGGAAGAAGAGTTAAAACAAGTTAGCTGCTTAAATTCTGGAAGTAAAACAGCAAGGTTGATGCTGGAAATTGTTGTTATGTGTAGATTACTTCAATGTTATGAATTTTATAATCTCAATAATAATGATTTTATGCAAGTTAGTATTTTGATTTTTGTTTTTGTTGGTAACCTTACGCAGTTATGTTTCTTCTTTGTTCTTTGGTCTTATGAATTACGTTTTTGTTGATTGATGGATTGTCATAAATTGCTGGATCGTATCAAGTTGTCTACAAAACTTGTATGGACTGTCTCATTAAACTATACAAAAACGAAAATGCCACCAGTGTTTTAGACTTAAGGTGATTGCTGTATTCTGGTGATTAATAGTGCCATAGTAGTGAGTGCTGATGATACCCAAGCATATGCAATTGCTTTCTGACCTACCTAAATCTTGCTAGTTGTTCTCAATTCTCTGTTATTATCTCTTGCAGGATGATATATTACCAAAGTTGATGTCAAGCACTGGATCACAAGAAGATCTCTTTAGGAAGGAGATATCCAAGTATGATCAGATATGTGGAGAAATTGCTCAGAATATTGAGGCCCAGGAGCAATTGTTGCTTCAAATTCAGGTATGCTATTGTCAATATTCAGGAGGTTAACTATGTTGTATTGATCAAAAACTAGGAATCCGTTGTGCTTTTTATGGTCTGGTTATGATCTGCGTTCTCCTTTGACATAGGGCCATCCAACACAGTATCTACTTGCTATGGTATTTGGTTTTTGCTAGTGGTATGTTGGTCTCTGTCATTTAATACAAATTCATGTTTTATGCCATGTTCTGACTCTGGTCTTGTGAAGTATGACGTTGCATGACTGTTTCAAGCACCTTTCAATGAGCAATTGTACAATTGATCTTATAGCAAGAATTGTGGTAGTTTGTGTAACATAGAATAATTGCTTGAGTTTACATCTGTTGCTGGTTATGTCCTTTATAGTTAGTCTATATATCTTTCATCAGTGAGGAATATTTATTTCGTCACATTTTTTAATTAACAAGAAATCTTAATTCTTTAACTCAAAAATGCCATGATAGTAATTTTCTTTTCATTTCTTACAAAACAAAAAATTTTTAATTCGTTCTCAAAAATGTCATTGTAACATTTTTCACTGCTAACATTTACTTGCCATCTTTAGGCTCGAAATAGATTTTTTTTAATTAACAGAAATGCTTTTCCACTTTATCCTGTATCGTCTATATCTATAAGGATAGTTGTTTCCTTCATTGCTCTTCATAGGCACAGAACGAAGAGTTTTCTGCTATTTTCAATCTGGAGGACTTCAAAGGTATTTGTCTTTACTCTTTACTCTTTTTCTTAATTTAGTTTATTCATATGGTTTTTTTTAATTATTCAATTTGTTGGTGGATCATTTATTAATGAAACACTTGAGAGGTTGTGAAATTTTTTCCATATGGGTCATGGATTATCTTTTCTTTGGGTTCTAAATATTTTCTTGATTAAACAACTTGTAGGCCAACATACATTAACCCTATCATAGTGCAATTTACAATTCTTTCAAGTTTATATTGCTATGTCAACCAGACAGTTGTGAGAATCATGTGATTCATAACTCATCCTTATGATATGATTTACTTGTAAAATTATATTCTCATATATAAATTGGAAATGAAAACTGTTGCAATTCGGTTCAATTCAACCCAATTCTTATTTACAATTCTAAAAATAAGAAAGAGAGCACATTAAAAAAAAAGTTAAATCTAACCAATTCAAATAAGTTTTACCCATAAGAAATTAAATTAAACTTGATACATTGGATATTTATCCAGACTATTTATAAAAAAAGGATGAATTTTATGTCATATGAAAGAAGTATCAAGATCGAAAAAAGAAGAATCTCAAAGTCAAAGATGACAGTGTCAGAAAATTTTGCCCAATGGAGATAGAGTTGATGATAGCACCAGGTATCAGTCAGCTTTGGACCATGTCTTATGGAAGCAAGCATGTTTACTACTCTCAGGAATCTAAGCCTTTTAATTATGAAACATGAGACAGTTTAATTCCACAGTTGAGTAATTAGCAGGGATCGGAGAGATCAGATATGACTTGTTATCATTTAAGGGCCTATGTGATTTAGAGGAACATTAGAATACCCATTGAAATTGCTAAGCACACTTGCGCAATTAGATAACATATTTACTCATAGCAACCAAACCTCACTTGGTGAAATAAGATTAAGTGTTAGGATAATCAAACAACGAGCAATATGTGATGAACATTGATGGAGATGAAGTGCAGCTATATTGTGCTGAAGAAAGAGTTGTTTCTGTCAGTTTGATAGTCATGTCTTTTAGCATAGAAACTAATATTAAAAGGAGTTAAACCAATTAGTTACTTTGTTGTAGGTTTCCGCCAATGGATGATTCGAAAACTCTTATCTTTTAAGGATTACTATTATGAATTTACTAGTCATATTCAAGTTAAATATCCATGCTGTGTGCTAATTAAAGTGCTGATTGATAAGACTTTATTTACTATGAATTTGGAATTGAATTCTGAATGCAAGCTTAAAACTACATTGGAACTTAATATATAAAATTTATCAAAAAATGCCATCTCACTTGTCAATGCAATCATGTAATGCCATCTCACAACATTACCTTGCTTTGCAAGAGACTATTTCCGAGAGTCGAACCCGTGACATCTAGGTCACACAGCAACAAGTTTACTATTACGCCAAAGCTCCCCTTATTCTAAAATGATTACTCATGTAATTCCTTATTAAAAATCCAGACCCCAATGAGTTGATTTGATATGATTTGTTCTGACAAGGGAGATCTGGGGCTGGGATTGTATATGCCTAGGGTTCTGGTTTTACAGCTTGTCCCTCGAACAACTTTTCAATATCCGTGTGGTCTGGCCATTCAAACATAACTTGTGAGATAATGGACCAATTTGTGCCCAGTCTGTGCCTAGCCCAGGCACAGACCACTAACATCCCTAGTTCCACTAGGCCTCAGAAAATTATTAAAATGGAGAAAATGTGTAAAGATGGGATGCACATATTTAAAAATTACTGGTAGTCACCACATATAGACAAGTGAATCAATTAGATTTGATGATGTGGGACTGAAAATGTGATAAAGGAAATTAAGTTTATATAATGTATGAGGTTTAAAATGACCTCATTATCTATATATGATTGCACAGCCAATGGGATTACATCCATATACCCCCAACTGTAAGTAGTTGGGGTAACATGTGACTTGATGTAGTCACCTAGCTGTAGTTCCAATTGTGCTATAGCTCATTTTGTATAAGATGTCTTCTCTCATAATGTTGAAGACAGTCCTGAATCTTTTTTAATATCCCTATCAATTTTGACAGTTGCTCGTGAGAGGAGCTATAAACAGATTGCTGCTGCAGTGGCAAAATATAGAGAAATCAAGGAGAACATTAATGAAGGGCTGAAGTTTTATGTTACTCTTCAGGTATGCTAGTTTCATAAATCAGACTATAAATACTCTTCTGAACAAAAGGAGAGTTCTGACTAAATTTTTTTACATCCATAACCATGAATCAATCTTTGGGAAGTTCTGATGAGTACAGAAGGCATTGTTCAATAAATTTGTTTTTGTTGCATTATGGAAAAACCAAAAGTAATCTTCCTTTGTGCTTCAGGATGCAATAACAAATATGAAGCAGCAATGCAGTGACTTTGCAATGACCAGAAACATTCAGTGTCGGGAAATGATCGAGGATGTGCAGAGGCAGTTTTCCGGATTCAACTTCAAAGCTGATGGGAGGGCTGGTTATAGTTTTCCTTCAGTTGATCAAGCTAGTATGCATAGGAATGCTTCTCAACAATCCGAACAACAGGGCGCTTCACAACATCCTTGGGCAGCCTTCCATAACCCACCAGGGGAGCAGCCAAGGCCCGGATACTCTCATCCCCACCCTGCTTATGCCACGCCCCAGCAAGCCCCTTACCCAGCTCCGACTGCTCAGTATCAGGATTCACGACCGCTGAGCCATCAGTACGGGCAACCAGCATATCCAGGATGGCATGGATCGTACTACAATGCACATCAACAGCCACAAGATTCACAGTCTCCATCTCCATATATGATGCAATCTCCTTATCCTCCCCCACCTCATCAGGAAAGCTATTATAGACCTCAATGAAGTATTGAGCTGATCAGCAAATGCAGCCCCATTTTCTACTCCCCGCCCTGTTGCGATCAGTTATGTATAGCTGGTATACGATATGTCTCTTGTAGCACAGGACATATTTTCCTTGATTCGTATGCAGAAACATGTCCAGTTTGTTTTATATCATCATTTTATTTGGAATAAATGGAGAATTCGGCAAAATGATGTGTGAGGAATGTACTTATATCCGAGTTATAACTTAAATATCGTTTTTATTAAATTGGCCAAATTGACATCAGACATGAGAATGCTTGTTTCAAAAATCTGGAGCCATCCTAAAATTTTTACAAGATTGCAAACCAAAGTTTAAATTTAGATGAAAATCAGGCACTAAAACAGCAGCCATGCTAATTTACCTGATGATGTTCATTTATTTCCATCATTGGTGACTGCTACGCATTCCATTTTTGAGTTCCTAGGGTAAAAGGTGAAGCACTTGCTCCTGCCAATCTATCTTAGAATCAATACGGAGGAGGTAAATCATGATGACTAAGGAGACAAGTGAAAGGAGTGAGTTGTCCAGGGTGTAGGGATTTAAGCCCCACCGGTCCCAATGTTTGACTCCTTGATCTCAAATGATAAACCTCAATCCATTTACCACCTCAGGCCCTAAGGTTTATATATATATATATTTGGTCTTCTTCACCATGTTCCATGAGAAGATGAAACATGAGAAAAGCTTTTTTCGCTCAAGGAAAAAAAAGTTGTTACTCTTTTATAATGGCCAAATATGAATCAAAAGAAAACATAAAGTGTTATGGGAAGTCTAGTTTTGCTTAAACAAAACTGCATTTGAGTGCTACAGAGTTAGCCATTAGGGAGCACATTCAAGTCTGATGTATTGTTGACACAACTTATTTCTCGATAATAAATATCAGAAAATGGCCACCGTGAAAGTAACTTCAGAAAAAATAATGAAGCCTGATGCTCTAAGGGAGAAACCCTATCGAAACGAAATAAAGCTCAAAGACGAATAAATTCGAGATCCAACTAATCCAAAGTGACGTTTTGAAGGTTCCAATTAGAAGTTACACCTCCGAGAAACCAAAGAAAATCAAAAAGCTAAACAACGGAGGAAAAAGAAGGGTTTACGAAACCGGAAACGAAGAAAAATTTGGAAGAACATGAAAAAAACAAAATCGAACCATTTCTAAAAGCGAACCAAGAAATCGCTAGCCTTTAGGATTAAAAAGCAAGACCTAGATCATCAAAATAATAATAATAATAATATTAGGATCAATTTTTTTATTTAGTTAGCACCAAATATAACAAGATAAATGGGAATCACGAATAAAAATTTAGACTAAAATTTAAATCTTAAATCCCTTAATTATCCAAGGTCTAAAACATTGCACAATCGCAAACGAAAAAAACATTTAGTAAAACATAGAAAGTATATATTTGGAGGTCAGCGTGACCTGGAGAGACATTATAATAACCCCCTAGGATAGTAGTTTTTGCTGGATAATGTAATAAACTGAGACGAGACTATATATAGATGAAATTAAACAAATTTCGTAACCCATGGGTGATCAGCTTATCTACTGTACAACATTCAAGCACTTCAAAAATGTCTACATCCTCTATTCATATAAAATCTTATTATGGTAAATTTAAGGTTGCAAAATAAATTCTTAAAACTCAAACTTTTCTTCATCTTCATCTTCTTCAGCGAGTGCTCCTCTCTCTGCAGTATCTCTTAGGATAGCAGCAGTCGCATCACTGATGCCGAGGAGGTACTGCAGCCGTGAAAGCTTCTCGGGTTTGGGGATGCTCTTTAGATACACACAATATAGGTCTGCCAGTTCTTTAGGAGATGACCATGTAAGGGGGTCAGCAGGAACCGCTGTGTCACAGGCCAGCATGTCATTGAGAGAGGATACCTGTGTATGAAAGTTACATTTAATCGCCATTACCAAGAGCAAGGTTAAAGAAAAATATTTGCTACCGGTGTCAAAGCGCAAATGTAGCAACAATTAAGAGCATATAGAAATTCAACAAATATTGAACCCTTGAGTTCCATACCACTCCATCCCGGTTTTTCTGTCTGAGTTGGGCAACAGCTTGGACCAATGTGTTTGCTAGTCTGCTCTTTGCATGCTCCTTTACTATCGCTTTGGCTTTTTCTGCATCTATGCTAAGATCTGAGGGGATCCTCTCGTACACCTCCACTTCTTCAAATACACCTGTGCCAGATGAAAAAATCTCTTCCACTGTTTTTTTGAATAGATTCTCACGCAGGCGTTCCGAGATCATGTTGTCCAGGTCAATATTAGCTTCTTTTAGCTCCCGAACCTGTTTAATGCCTATCCTCCCCTGAGCTACGGCAGTTTCGATAGCACGAGACATCTTGGTTGTTGTTATGTTCTTAATTACTTTCTGTGCGTACTCTGCAGGCAATCCCACCTGCTTCTGCACCTCATTGAGCTGCTCAATCCTTGCTTTGGTTAACTGGCCATCAGCTAGAATAATCTCAGCCTGTTTCATGAATGCTTGTTCTGCAAAGTTCCGGTGGACCTCCACTATTTCCTTATCGCTCATTCCAAGTATTCCCCCAAGCTGTTTTAGCAGTTGGAATTCTGAATTGTCTTTCTTTGTAACAATCTGAGCCCCAAATGGTACTGCAGTAGTTTCCCCAGTTATGCAGAACAGTAAATAGGTTCTGTAGATCTCAGCCCTGTCTCTTTCAGGCAGGTCATCTTTGAGTGTTATTTCTGTCTGAACCGGCTTGCTCGATTTTGCATCCAGCTCTTTGCTTGGCCTTGTCTTTCTTAGTGTCTGCAATGACTCCCATTCATCTTCTTCATCTATCGGTTTAGCTTCAACATCAATAGGCTCAGTTGGTGCAACATGCTCTCCTTTAATGTCAGATACCAAATCTGTGACCACCAAGGCATTGAATGCTATTAATTTTTTAAGCTCTTTTGCAGCTTCAGTACGACTGCCAGCACTTTTTGATCGTTGTATGTAGGTGAGGAAGACTTTCCGAACCTACAATAGTCAAGGATTTAAAATAAGTGAACTGTAACCTACAAGTTTCTAACTCAAATGCATCACTATCATTGAGTTGAAAATTTCTTCACTACAAATTTGATGTTGTTCATTATAAGAGCACATACCGCCTTGCTAGCAATAGCCATGGCAGCTTCAGTTGTAAGCCGCAGACCTTGAGAAGCTTTTCTCACAGAATTTCTCATGTCGTCATCATATCCATCAACGCCTGATGCAATAGCATCTCTAACAGCCTGGCAAGAATAATATGTTTGATTGACTATAAATAATAAAGTACAGATAGATAGCTATAAAATATCTTTTAACAGATTGCAAAGATGATACATTAACATAATCACAATGATTGCTTCCGAATTGTTAACCAATAGCAAATACGAGGTATTTCATTTGACTATAACCTCCAAAAAAAAAAAACAGATATGCAACAAATGCTAGACTATAACTGTAATAAAGAAAATGGATGGCTAAATTTAGGAGGCATGGATTACTAAACATAAACATTAGAATCAGCAGATGAAATTTATTTCCTTTGATTTTCAAGTTGGCACCAAATGCTATAAACACTAGAGTCAACAAATGATAATTAACTTCCAAATTTTCACAAAATGTTAGAAAATGTATCTTGCAAACTCAGCCCTTTCAGTCAGCATGTTAGGAAATTTTAATCCTTACTTTAATTAGATTTTTTTTTCTTGATCCTCGTCCACCTGGAATTGAAAGTTAGGCAGGCTCTGGATATATGCATCTAACTCAGCATAAATAAGCCATGAAATGTTTCACAAGTTGCCTTATCTGACTCTAGTCTTGATCCTTGCTTCATTTAATTGTTATTTGAACAAAAAGATCAAAAGAAACTTTTGGTAAAAGTTGTCTTGGTTATGTCAATGATGTTTTGATAAATCCAAACATCTCAGAGATAGATATAAAGATAGAAATTTGTCATATGACACTCCATATACATCAGGAGTCCATTGATGAAAAGAGGCTAACAAAAGCTTGAACCCACTTTCAAGAACAAGTTAAAGGACAAATAGTTCCATTATTCAAGTAAATTTGTCAAAGGGATAAAAGAAGCTGGCAAGCCATGCTAAAGTAGTTTGGCATATCAATGACACTATTTGGCACTGGTGCAAACAAAATAATGTAAGACGTGTAGATGAATCAAGTATGTTTCTACATCAAACGCAGAACCTCATCAGACACTAAAAGGAACATCATGAAATCCTTCTTGTTCAACTACAGGATGCACAGTATGCTAAATGGGATAAACTTGACATTCAGTGTAAGATAGGTGAACTTAACTAAAATGTTGATTAGTTTCTAAGAGAAATAATTATGTTATAATTAACCAAAAGAACTTTGAATCTAGGAACTAGAATAGTGTTGTACTTTTTGGGAGCCAAGCAACAGGGGTGCTAAGATTGCTCGAATTAGAAATTAGACATTCAGGAAAGCTTAAGAGATAACAGCCAAAGAACCCTCCCTAAGCTGAAACCTTGGCATTGAGGCAGTTATGATCAAGAAGCTAGAGATGAAGCATATTTGCTGTCACTCCTACGTTCAGTTTCAGGTGTGCCTGAAAGAAAACAAATACTTCATTGCTACTCCCTTTTGTTACTAGGACTAGGGTATCAGTATCCATCACAAATGTAGATCCAAGTGTCCAACATAATTATTTGAAGTTAAATGATCAATGGGGGTACTGACTGTACAGTTGGAGTGTAGGTTTCCAATTGTTGGTATCCAACATGGTTAAAAAGAGGGTAGAAACTAGAAAGTAGTTAGATGAAATGCCCAAGTACGTAAATGAAATGTAACTATTCTCTTATACTCTGTTGCTGTTACCTCCTCTAAGTTCTACATTTTTACATTTTCACCATATCTTCATGACCATCCAGGGATGACCAAATGTTAATTTGACTAAATCCAATTTATTATAGTGCCTTCAGGTGATGCCACTAAACGAGGAAGGAGTGTGTTAAGAGTGTAGGCCAAGCTACACTAACTTAAATGTGAATCAAATGGTAAAAATGTGGAACAGCATCTACCTTCTCAAACAAACGTCCACATATATCAGCGTGTGCAGCATCAACAGTCTCCTGATGAATGCAAAGAAGAACCCTGTAACGCTGTAGTGAAGCAACTTCCTCATCACTCAGTTCACCATCTTCTACGAACTGTTGAAGTTTCTGCCTGTAAATCTCTGCAAGAATAAAGCAGACAGAATCAAATGGTCAAACAAAAGAAATGGCTGAATAAATTGTCAAGCATCACATACAGAAGCAAGCTGAGCATTCAAACTACATATAATACTGATTTAGTGCACTCATTGTAATCAACGCATTTTCTGAAAGAATTGTTTTTGTTTAAACTGCAGATATGAAAAACAAGGTATATTGTGCAGATTAACATGGAGTGCCTAAAGTATGGATCCTGATTCACACAGTGAAATTAAATGCTTCACAAATCAAATTAAATATGATCTAGCAACTATAGTCACTACAAGACATCTTGCAGTCAAAGGACCACCAAAGTAATGTATTCTGCATGCCAATATAAAGAAAAGAATCAAAATTTATGGTGGCAAAGATATCCATCAACTTTTGTTCCTTATAAAGATTACCTAGGAACTTGGGAAGTTCAGTGTTCATTAACAAGCAATACACATAATTTGTATTTCTACTAAGAGTTTTCCAACAAAAGAGAAAATTAAATCATTTCTTGTTGAAGCTAAGATGCTTCATGCTCATTAACATGCAATTAATTGTTAGGATGAAATAAGTGCCACCCACTTCACCATTTATCAGGCTCCTATCATGAGTCATTAGTGTGAAAGGGCATGTTGAAGCCAGGATGATCCAGCTATGTCAGGCCGAAAGCCCACATGGACAAGTATATGACTGGTCATTTTTAGGATTGCATGTGGTTTAGCACAGATAACCTTGTTAATCTTGCATCATACATGTGGTTTCAACACTCAGAAGTTTTTCTTGTCCTGCTTATCCTTTATTAGCAATGTAGCTGGCTTAACTAACATACTATAGAAACTATAGCCGTATGTAATTTTTTTTAAAAAAAAATAATTTAGAATTAAGAAAATGGTTATGCCACATCATATAAATTTCCAAAAACTATCAAGTGCAAATCTTAAATAATAGCAGTATAACACAAAGGCATCTGTAAACTTACCATGGAAATTAAATTAAATGAAACAAAATTATCCCATTTGTATTAGTGACAGATTTAAAAAAAGCATAAAATCAATCTTTTTAACCAAACAAATTTCGTACAACATATTATGGAATGTAGACAGAACAGAGGCAAGGTAGTGTTGCATGCACTGCAAATCACCAAAGGCCCACACCAATAAGAAGAAATTCAAAGAGTATATAAATAATAAAAGGCAGAAAAAAACAACAATCCTATATAAACTAACATCACTGTAAGTAGAGAAATCTGGAATTAATAAATTAACTCAATTACCTTCATGAATCTTGCTAGCATTATTTGGATCAAAATGTAAATCTTCACAAAGGTTTTGAAGGTAGGCAGCTTTGCTAGGGGCTGCATCCAGATCACCACTGGAAAATGCTCGAGCAAGCCTCCTACGATAGACTCTAGAGGTTACATCCAACATGATGTTCTCTGCCTCACGTTTCCCTAGACCAAATATATTCCTCAACTGGTTCAAAGCTGCAAGCTGCAATGTTCCATCACAGGGAACAACAATAAAGCAAACCAATATGTTTTAGGCACAACAATAAATTTTGAACCTGAAAACAGCAAAAAATTCAAGCAACATAATTCTGTAGTGTTGGTTTTCTTATTTCCAAGCAATACTACATTAGAATTTTTTAATGGAATTGAGAAAGTTAAATGTTACACGGCATTCAAGTAATTGATATTGCACCCTTAGGACTGGCAAAATACAAATGACAAATATCTTGAGTAGAATTACACCCATATAGTATAAACTGACAAAATTTTAAATGACTAAATATCTGCTGCGGAATTACACCCATACAACACTCATATAGTATAAACTTAATCCTTCCCCTCAAGCTGGAACATAAATAATAATTGATGTCAACTTGATTTACAAACTAAAAGAAACCCATGACTGGATGCAAAAGTTAAAAGAGATGCAATACTAATGCAATGGTTGAGACTTGTAAGGCAAATATGCAACACACTAGAGTAAAGTAGATTACTATCTTCAAATGATACTTTGATTGAGTTGATCTGGAGTAAGTGCCAATTTGTTATCGTCAATTCACAACTCCAAAAAGGGCATCGTGCAACTACAAGCACAAATGATGCTGATGGATATGTTGTGTGGATTCTACATGCAGCAACTCAAGAGGTTGTAGATCTGCAGAAGCAGGTGACACAACAAGATGTCCTTTGCTACTCTTCAACAACAGAACATCAACATAGGTTAGTTCTGATATAACATAGGTTAGAATTACTTAATTAAACTTACAAGATCAGAGTATATTTGTAATAGCCTGATTTTTTTGTTTTTTTTGGCAATTAACCTTAAACTAAACTGTTCTAGTTCCCCCTTCCAGACTTCTCTTAGATAAAGGACCACTCTTCCTGCGTATTCATCCCCAGCATGTCCAGTGTTGCTATGCATAGTTCAAACACAACAATGCCATAGTAGTCATCAAATTGATGTCCCTAGTTAGAATAGATATTATCCCATCTCAGTATATCTCTGTGTTTCACCTTCTTTTATATATTTTTGACCAGTTCTTAAAAATCATTCAATTAACTATCAATTCAAACTCATTCTCACTCATCCAAAATATATTTCCTTCAATTTCAGATTTTTTCAATGGATTGACAGATTAAGCGTTGAATCTAATTTCTGGGACTTCAAACCATGGCAGTGTCCTCCAGTTTGAATCCGAGACAGCTGATCCAGATGTGAAATTGCCACTTTTTGTACACAATAGCCTACTGAGGAGAGTTGTTCATCCAATTGCGTTAGAAAATTTGATTTGAATTATATTAGTATACATGCTGACAGATTAAATGAATAAGCAAGAAGGTTTGCAAGCCTCCATTCGATGGAAAAGCAAGTAGGGTAACAGAAAGCCTAATTCAGATGTTCAAAAGCTGCCTCATATTGATGTTTCAAATTAAACAAAAAAAAACTTTAATGATTAATAGCTATGCTAACCTTTTCTTCTTGGAGACGACCATCTGGAAAAGATTCTTCTGCATAAGTTCTATAAAGAAGCTTTAAATCATCAAACTTTCTATCACCATCGTATTCCCCACCTGATCGGAGACTGAAAGAGTTACAACTACTAGATCATAAGGGATCCAATCACAGGAAAAAGGATGAAGCAGAAAGTACCAACTAAGGATATAGGTCCAACACCGGGAGCAAATTGACCATTTTCATGATGCTTGCTTAGTGATATAAGAATGTTGTTGAATTCCAAAACCTTATCCAGCTCTTGAACAACGTGTGCTATTCCCATGCTGCAAGTATTTGCATACATAGAGATTTTAATTGAAAGCAGAATGAGAAACACCACAAAATATACTAAATTTGGATAAAATTTTTAAGAAAAGATATCACATTTTGAACTCCGTAAAAAAATCATCCAATAAAGGAAAAACAAATTTGTAGGCTTGTCTATGTTAGTCTTTCAGGTGTTAGGCATGAATGCCTAATGTCAACTGGAAGAAAAGTGAGAGAAAGAAGCTAAAAAAATGATTGTATTTTACAAGAACTCTGCACCATAAACCACTTGACTGCTATAAATATCATTTCACCAACTTGCAAAGGACACATACCAGATATGATCATAGCATTACAATAATAAAAAAAATGAAAATGGCATCCATAGGCTGTCCAGAGAATCAAGAAAGCCGACAAAGTGGACAGGCCAGATGACCAGGCAGACAAGCAAGTTAAGTAAGTCAGCGAGTGGGCAGATCATTAGACCAAACAAACAAAGCAAACTTAAGTGAACTACAGAGACCAAACAAGATTAGGAACTATTTGAGTTGAGTACAGCAAGAGGATTGAGTACACAGTGATCTAGCAGACCAAATGGGCAGGACGAGTTAAGCAGAATACTTCTTATATTACTGTTTATTATTTGCAATGTCCCACCAAATCACATAGGAATGAGAATGGATCATATATTTCATTCCAAAAACAAACTAAGGAATATATGTTCTTATTTCTCACATATTTCATCCCTTAGGAATAACTCTTTCATTCCCTATCAATTCATTCCATGATCTAAATGAATTATTAATCTTCTCAATCTATCCATTCTAGATCTCTACCCCCAAAAGTGTTCTTATACTCTAAGTAGTTAACCAAATCCTATAACCATGGACTTGTTTCTTTAGTTGCATTTGCACATAACATTGCGAGTCCTTTGTTATTTTGCAACATGTTTGGATGTGGCATATGATGCACAAATGGATTATAGTTAACCTTATCCAGCTCTTGACCAACTGTACTCTTCCCCGGCTGAATGTTTGGATTGTTAAATTAACACACATCCAAATAAAATTTTTACAACTGGAAGTATAGCAAAGGCTAAAATAAAATCCTCAAATTTACCATGACATGGAATAAACAGGAATACTAGGAAAGGAATAATAAATTTTATCAGTTTAAATCAAATTTGAAAAGCTATTATAATGATTCAATTTTAAATAACCTTCGATGCGGAAAAGAAATGGAGCTAATATCACTTCTGACGTAGTGATGTTAGCCATACTCCTGTCTAACCTTGAAATTTACAGTCTTAGACTAGTGACTATCGCTGAATCTGTCGAGCATTAAAGTCAATATGATTACTAGTACAAGAGAAATTTCCTCTAGTGGAAGCACATGAAACTAGCTCATAGTTGTTGAAAGCATCTGAGTTATTTACTAAATTAAAACTGATAATCAGAAAATCTCTTTCATCAATTGATTGGCTGGCTCATGTGCTGAAAATTGAAAATAGAAATAACTGGACAATAATATACAGTGCATAGTCAAATAAATCTTTAGAATAAACTATCTACAAATTTTTTTGCCAGCTTCATTAATATAAAAGAAGGGGTGGAGGAAAAAAAAAGTAATATAACATAAAGAACAATCATACGTAGCATGTGTGCGAGACTTCAAAATTAAAAGTGCTGATGAAATATTCTCTTCAACCAACTTTCTTGTATGTTCCCTGAACATTTCGCCTGCAGTCTGCAGAAAATCATAGTCAAATATTTCAAAATCAAAAGTATAATAAAAAAACACAACAGCACTCCAAGAGGGACAATTATCTGAGGCTGCATATGCATGCACCTTATGATTAGTTCTGAAATCAAAAAAGTTGTTGATAAAAATACTTCATGTGATTGGCATAGACACAGCTACTTAATTCCTAATTACTTGGAGAGAAAGAATAGAAGATAACTTAGGAGAGATGACTTAAAAAAATCTTGTTTATTCAAAAGGAAATTTAGCCAAGAAAGAAATTCGGACAGAACAAAATCATGAATATTCTTCCAATTTACTCATTCCCTAAATGGTAAGAAGGTGGAGGAAAAGCGATTTACAACCGATTAACACCAAGGGTAAAATGGTCTTTCTACAATTTTCTATTTCTTTATTTTCTTCCCATGTAAACAATGCAACAGTATAAAATCTTAACATGGGGTAAAAATCGAACTTTCTTCCTCTCCAACTTATCTCCTTGTTTCTATTTTCCCTAGTTTTTCCTTCCTAAAAAAACAGGCTAAGGGCAGCTTATAACTTGATAAATTTACGTATTTAATCATGTTCATCTTTAATATATATAAAACATCTTTCACATATGTGCTTATACCCGACATACAAGTGAAAAATAAACATCAACATAAGAAAAAGTTGAAACATTGCATATACAAAATTTATAGTCTTCAGTTCAAACACTTGCAGCAAATAGTGGGTGGCAATATTAAGTTTAAAATGAATTTGCATCTTTTGCCCCCTTAACAAACAACAATCAAGCATAATCCCACTAGGTGGGGTCGGCTTTTGCCCCCTTAACAGATATCAATTATAGTAACGCTGCCCAACAACCATGTTCAAAGATATTATTGGCCAAGGTAATTTAATATTTTAAGCCCCCAAAATGATAAAGGCTCTACCGCTCTAACATCATTGTACATACCTGATCAGAAAGCTTATACAACAGTTGTGACTGTCTAAGATCAATGAGTTGCTTCTCGTCAATATCTACAGATAAAGCATAACACAATAAGTTTCTAGCACTGAACAGCTAACTAGAAAGCAAATGAGTCCAAATATGAGCAATATTCAAAGTTCAATGATAAAGTGATCCTTGTCAACAAAGTAAAATTTTCAATCATGATTACTAAGGTTACTCAAAAAGATGGATAAAAATAATCTGTCTAGATCCCTAAACAGATAGATAGATAGTTTGGATAATAACTTGCAGAAATCCACCAGAATAGGAACCATGGATGACTGTTGCCATTATGTTTGACTTACGACCCTGTTTGGTAGTTTAAAATTGAGTGAAAATGGGATGATTAATTCCCTCCACGGTTCCAGTTTTAATGTCTGGATGGACAGTTTGAGGAGGAAAAATCATTCTAAGAATGTCTCGTTCGGTTGATTCTATAGTTTAAGTAGAACAGTTCATTTCACCACTATGAAAATATTTCTCATCATTTCGCATATGCAGATAAATAAGACTGATGAAGCAGATGAGCTAACCTAATCAAACAAGCCTAACAGGCCAAGAGGATCAAACGGGAAGGATCAACCAAGCGAGAAGGATGGGTAGAGCAAACCAAGCAGACCAAATGGACCAATGATTTCAGATGTGTGAACCAAGTGAATCAAATAGATCAGGGAATCCAGGAGTGTTGGATGAATTAAGTTAGCAGGATAGGGTGACCAAGTTGCAATAGACCAGTCAACCAGTTTGTACGAACCAAGTAGGCCAGCAAATCAAATGGACCCAATACACCAATCAGATTGGACAGAATTAGTGGCTTGAATTGTCTGAATGGATGACGTGCAATGTTGGTTGAGCAAGATGGGTAACCAAGCAGAACCTGCACCACAAGCAAAGTTGGCAAGTCAGACAAACTGAACTAGCAGAGTGAATGAATTGGGTCAGAGCGATTCGTACAAGAATACGAGCCAACCTGATTTAATTCAAATTATAAAAAAATCCCCACATCCAGATCTATTCCCAAAACAAAAATTAAAACCCCAAAACAAAAATTTTCAATTCGTATGGTTTAGATTTCAGTGATTATTAATTTTCAAAGATTTTATATTTTTGAGCTAGCTCCTTTGGAATTTTAGAGAAGCAAAATATAAAGTATGATACGTAAAAAAAATTATATTATACAAAGACTCTAGCAATATAATTACAAAAAATATATTAGAATCTATAATATAAAAATTATACAAAAATTACACAACTCAATGCAAGACCTGTAATTCATAAAAACTATATACATTAGAACCAAGAATTGTGCATTTAAAACAAAATACAACATCTATTACCAGGTTGTTAGGTTACAATCGCAGGCTACTACAAAAATAAATTATTCAATAATTCTACACAAGTAAAACGAATGGTTAAATAAAAGTATTAAAGAATGAACATTACTTGTAAGAATATTGTGGAAGGAAGAAGGGACACTAGAAGGGATAACAGAAGTGGCATACATAAGCAATATTCTTGTAAGATTGTACAAGGCAAAATGGATGGTGGAAGGGACATCAAAAGTGGAAGTAGCATTGAGTTACCAACACAAAAAGAAAAGAGACAAAGGAGGCAAGGGAAGATAACAGTAAAAGGACGAACGACGAAGACAAACTAATCAACCTCGTATGATTGTGGAGCGGTATGAACTCAGGAAGTTGAATGGGAAGCAATGCAAATCACAACTATGTAACTTCTCTAAGATTAGTTAGACTATTAATTAATCTTATGAAGGATTGATATTTGAGAATAAATAACATATAAGCTATGCAACTCTTAATTAGCTAAATGAAATATAAATTAATTGATATAATATATGATATACATTATAGAATCCTGGTTCAGATCAGGTTTTTTGAGGTTTTGTATGAAAACTTGAAAACCAACCCAAAACCCAAAATGCAAGATATTGAATCTATGAAACTCGAAAAAAATATAATTTTTTCAGATCAGTTCAGTTTGGTTTTCAGTTCAATTTGGATATATCAGTTGTTTTTCACACCCCTAGATCACATTACATGGAACGCACAACCATGTGACCTTGTCAATCCAACCATTTGGGAGACTAGGTGGATAGGGTGGGTTGAATGAACTAAACATGTTGGTAGACTGAAAAGACCAAGTATGTCAAACTGGTTGAATGAGCAAAACATAGAATGAATAATTTCACTTGTCATACTGTTACATTGTAACCAAATAAAAGAATACATTGCATGCATCATTCTATTCCAGTCCATTCCCTCCTACCAAGCATGAGCGAGGCTATGAATGTTACACAAACATTTATCCATCAGAAACTATTTGATAAGAAAATTTCTGTTAGCATGAGAGGCTAAACCAAGATGTCATTATTTCAGAATAGAGAAACTTAGGTCACTTACCAAACTAACCAATTGATTAGTGGCTGGACGTAGGACTAGCGCAAAGCTACCAATATTGATCCATACACCTTGCTAGTTTTATGTACAAGATGAATTTTCAGGTTGTTAACTTCTGCTTGTTCACCTTATGATGATAAAAGGTATGGGAAGATGTACTACACTGTTTCTCAGTAACATATTTGGCCAATAAATTGTCAAAATTGTACCTTAAACCTTTATTCAATGCTTCAAAGCAGTTTCAACACTGTAATAGAGTAGCAATAAAACTATCCATACGACATCCAGACAAGCGAATGAAACAAAAAACTGAAAACTGAAGCAAAATTATTAAAATTTTAAATAGGTGATCAAAGAATGAGATAAAGCGAAGAATCAATAAGTAGAAATCTTGAATGTGTTACCTTGTCCAATTGCTTTTAGCTTTGAAGCATACAATTTTTGAGCATTGTCTCTGATAGCAATCTCAATCTGGCATTAAACCAAAACATAGAAATAGATTGATAAAGTAGGTCAAAACATTAGCTAGCCTAGGGAATTATTCAGAAAGATGGGAAAATTAAAATACGCTGCAATGCCTTAAATCAATCTTTATGTCACACTCATACAACTAATTTCCACTACTTAGTATACATGCACATCCTTCAACAGTAATGGACAAGCGTAAATGCTCAAAAAAAAAAATGATGCAGGAGTACAATCACGAGGAGAAGATAAAACAGGAGGTTAGAAGACATCAAAAGCGAAAGAGAGGGGAATTGATTGAATAAATGATCTAAGATAACTTCAATTCATAAAACATAACTTAATAGGCTTTGCACTAAAAAAAACATCATGGCCCCTCAATTGATGCATACTAATCTCCATTACATAAAATAAAATGAATCCTGAAAAAGTTCAAGATCTTGAAATGATATCTTCAAATGTTAGATAGGAAAAAAGGCAACCTACCTCAACAACATGAAAAAGTTCAATGCAAATGTTAAAAACCAGAAGATGATGCAAGATCAGTGGGTATGATTAGATATATAGGAAACCTAGTCTAAGGCATGCCTCACTATTGGGACAACGATTCCTCCTTTGTAGTTGGATGTTATTTTTGATGATTTAGCAATACAACTTATGTTAGATGTGCTTTTTAATTTGGTGCATCAAGGATGCAAGATTAGCCTTGTCAATTCAACTTAAAGTTTGGACTTGGCAATTGTGAAGATCAAGGATTAGAGGGTTGTAAGGTTCGATTGAGTGGAGTTCGAGGAGCTCACAGAGAGCTCAAATCAAGGAGATGTTTAGACGGCTCAAGGGGGAAAGCCTGGTTCAAGGACGAAGAGTTGAAGACATGTGAAAACTCTGACTAAGCATGGGTGTGATATTGAGTTTGTTTTTAGGCATGTAAAATAAAAAGTATTTGATGACATGTTTGCTTAGTAATGGGTAAGCTACCAAGCACTTTGTTGTTGAACCCTTACGATATTAAGATGTTTCCAAGTCATTGTTCATTGACTAGCTCAAGTACTAGAGCTTGTAGAGGCTTATGATTCGCCAAGGGCTGGTAGTCAGTTGGATTAGGGTTTGGGCAAACAGAATGCTTCTGATTGATCCAAAATCAATTGATAATGTTTTCCTGAATGATCGAGCAATCGACTAGATGACTTTTTCAGTTATAGTAGTTGGAGTTCAATGTTTGATTTGGTGCATACCAACTCGGCTAGAGGTTTTCTCCAGTCTATTAAAGGCAGCCAAAAGAAATCACTCAATATTCTGCCTTCTATACCAATTTTGAGAGAATGAGTTTATGAAGTACCTGGGAATCAGTAACATTGAAAAGGCGTTTCCAAGGCAGCAGGAACTTCGATGCTTCTCCAAATACAAGTGTTGAAACATAAATCAGCTTCTGGAATGCCTGCATAAACAATTAATTAGCTTGAATGATTAGCTTTCTGTGCAATGATACAGTATTTTTAAATATAAAAAATTTACCTTGCGTTGCTCTATGTCAGCCTCACGGTCTCCTGTTTCCAACCTTTGCCTGTAAATGTGTCTGCCGATCTAGGATATAAAAAAAAACATTGCTCATGTTTGTCCAAATTGTTACAGATATACAATTAAATAACTTGATGAATCAAGGGGGAATACTTAAGAGAGTATTACTTCAACATGAACCAATGCAGCATCAGGATCATCAATGCCAAGAGCGTCTTTAAATTTAATTATAGTCTCAGCTTCATTTCCTTTGAGGTTTTCACTTCCAGGTGGAAGAATAGAAGAAACAAACCTAATATGAATCATGAAACTATTAATTTTAACGGCAAGAATGAATGTCATTACAAATTCAAGAATTATGAACATTCAACTTCTGTTAGGTTGATATTGCAACATTTGTAATATGTGGAACTACTACCCCAGAGACAATGCCCTTAAGATTAATCAACCTCCAACGAAACAAATTGGTAGCAGATGCAAACTTAACAGATTTCATCTATTTTGAACACATGTCACACCTCACTTGAGAAAAAAAATGCAGGGTCGAGAATCAGAGTCAATTCTTATCATGGATTCCTTCCATTCTATAAATATGTGTGGGTACTACGCTTGCCAATATTTGTTTTACATGGTCATAAACACTGACCGCCTAAGCTTGCATCGTTTATACTTCATTTTGCAATCAGTGAGTCAGTAAGATAAATGTCATAATGATCGCCATTGTTTTTTGGCAAGCATTTTGTCATTATATTTTGCCAACATAAGTCTTTGAGAGCAGAAATTTTCTTCATGAAATATAGTAGTGCAGTATGTGGGCCAAGTGGAACTCTTTGCAGAAACAAATTTTGCACAATAAAGTACGGACATAAAGATTTGCACAGTTTAGAGGTTACAAGATGGACGCAAGGATTTGCACGCTTTAAAGGTTACAAGATTGCTCACCTACTATACAAGTCACGGAGCTCTGCTTTAAATGCATCATCCTGCTTACTAACACCATATCTGCAACAGTATATCGAGAATAAAACATAGGATAGTGATATAATCAGCTAGATAACAACAAAAAGAAAGATCTTCAAGGTTTACGTTCCTACGGACCAAAAAAAAATTATCAGATGTACACAAGTTTTCTCTAAAAACCTTAAACCTTATTCTTCAGCAAAATGATTCAGGATTGAAAAGATCTAACCTAAGTTAAGATTACCCAGCCATCTTATGAACAACTTCTTTCAATTAGGCAAGAACAAGGAAACGAGAACTGAAATCTACAGTGACTAACTTCTGCACGATAGCTTCGACTTCGTCCTTCCTTAGATCTGCCGGGTCATCATACCCAACCACCAAATTGTGCAAGCTGACCGCCGCAACCTCAGGGACTTTCGAATTCAGTGAATAAGCAGCCGCACCACTGGCAGCTCCAAGGGCCGCCGCCACACCAATCCCCGCGGCTTTAGTTCCTCCAAGACGAACACCTATACCATACCCGGCGGCAATAGCGATGGCGGTAAGGGCAATGGACGACGCAAGCCTTGCCGGAGGAGGAAGGGAGCTAACTACAGCCTGAGGGCCGGACAGCTCCTTCGGACCCCCAAATACAGACGGATCAACGGAAGTCGCGACCACGGGTGCTTGGGAAACGTAGCAGCGCGGAAGGGAGAGGCGGCACCGACGGCAGCGGAGGAGTCGGCGAGATGGTAGGCGTGGGAGAAGACGGAAGGGGGAGGGGGAGGGGGAGGCGAGGCGAGACAAGGGTAGGCGGCGAGATGGAACAGGAGGCGTAGCGATCAACAGTGAGGTTTCCATCACCGCCGCCGATTCCTCAGTTGCTGCAGCTTCTCCGTGTTATCCGCCTGACTTCGGAAGGATAACAGGAGCAGGCAAGAGGATACAGTGCTGAGTAGCGGGCCTCGTAAAAGCCCAATAAGAAATAAGACTGTCGATTTTGGGGGAACTCCTGTTGACGTGGTGCTTCATCTTCGGATCGGAGCTGCTCCTTGTGTTTTTTTTTTCTAATTA
>JBBPFP010000133.1:4433502-4443779 GCA_037974795.1 Kaempferia galanga | reverse complement strand
AAAAGTTGCAGCCTTTAGACAGCTTCTGTTAAATGATTAGCCTAATTTGGCCTTAAAAACGTTTTACAATATTTAACTATTGAATTGGCAAGGTTTGTGATATAGGTACAGAGATGAAAATCTTTATCATTAATTCATAAAGAAATGCCAAGAACAATTAAAAGACTAAAAAGAAGATTTAATCATTTAATATGAGAAGTGATGGTTAAATTTCTGCAGCATCAAGCAACAGGCTAACAATTTCACTTGATCCAAGTTAATAGTACCCAAAATCACAAAGTCGTGCATTGAGAACTACCTATGACATAATAGCATTGTGGTCACAAATATAATCCTCCAGATAAATTGTCATCACAAGGATTTGAATCTCACCTCAGATATTGCTGGGATACATAAACACTCTGACCTTTTGACCCATGGACTTAGGTGGAAGATTGGTCTTGAACTTGGCGCGGACAGCACCACTGTTTCCGTGGGGTGTGTAACCTTGCCCCAGATGTACCGGACATTAGAGTCATCTTATCTTGACTACATACTAGAAGTCAGAACTCTTGCCGATGCAAGAAATAGCAATCTTTTGTGCCCATATAGTATATCACTGCACTTCAGAGGTATAGATAGCAAGGCGACGTTTGACAGACATATGATCATTATAATTGAGTTCGCCATGATAGAACTCAACAGTGATACTTTGTTTCTTCTAAAAGGAACATCACTCTCACAATTCCATCTCCATCCTCCAAAATCACTAACTTATGCTGGTATATGTGTACGAAGAGTCTCAATTAAAAACCATATCCATTTGTCCTCCAATTCACAAAATCTATCTCTTCTGGAAATTTACCTTTTTTAACTCATATTTCTGCATTTCCTCTATACGTACCAAAATTTTAAGATGTCAAGATGACTGATGTGGGGAGGATGAAACTGCTCAAGGCTGAATTCTTCCCTCAAACCATTCCAATCCAATTCTGATAACATGTTCTTGCCCTCAGAATCAAAAGCAAACCATACCTCAGGATGCCAAAGAACACCTTGAGACTACTGTTCGCCTCTTGCATGACAAAAAGTCATCAGGAATTGAAATGCATCAAGCTCACAATACAGAGAAGTATACACTTTTCTGGTCAAAGTACATGAGATGAGCTTTGCCTTCATTCCATTATACTTCTTTATGGATGGAACTAGTAATGAATGTTAACTGAGCCCAGCTTAAAGCCTATTGCCTTCAGATTCATTAGAAAGAACAGGAGTTTTTTCAGGATAAAATTGAGCTGTTGATTCAAGAAAAAACAAGCAGGGACCAGAACCAAGCATATAACTATACCTGTTTCAAAATAGCATATGTATCTATCACTTCCTCCATGTCTCCTTGTCCCTCTTCACCTCCTACACCTGGCATGTTGTCATTCTAGTCCAACTACTCTCGATTATGATTCCTACCAATAGTTTAATCTAAGGATTACAGTATCATCCAATGCAAGGTTCAAAACATTGTTTCATGCTAGACTTTCTATGCCTGGGTGGAATGGTATGGTTTGGGCACAGTGTTGTGCTAACACTCGGCACATGTCAGCACGCATTAATTTGCTTAGATGTATTTAAATAAGTTTCACGCTTTCTTCTCTTTCCACAATTTATTTTTTGAACAATACGAAAAATGAAAAATGATGTACTTGGTTAACATTGTTAGAAAATCAACGTTTTCCTTATCCTTTCACTTGGTTAACATTGTTAGAAAATCAACGTTTTCCTTATCCTTTCACTTTCGCTAGTAATTCCTCAATAATCGTCATCATGTTATCTCATTAAAAAGACAGTTGTTTGTTTTGCCTAATAATGAGCTATATTTTCCAACTATGTAGGTTCATATTTGCATATTGATATAACAAGGATGACATTAGGGTATGACGGAGTGGATTTTTGGCTTCCTAGCTCTGCCCCATAAAGGAAGTGTGGCAAGGCAAGGTAGAATAGGATAGGACCTAAGTTGAAATCTTATTCCCACCCCTCTCTACTTTTTTTAGAGTCGGGTTTAGAACGAGGAAACAATTTTTTTTTTTTAAAAAAACATATAATTGCTATAATATATACTATAAATTAACCTGCATAGGGTTGAGAAGAGCGAATAAAAATGGATCTCATACCTACCCCACCTATATAACCGAGTTATTTTCTATCCTATTCCAATCCCGTTTACATATCGAGGCACAATGGGTCATTGGGGCAAGGTGAAGGAGGTCTTGATCAAGACAAGGCAAATTGTCATCCCAATCTGATAAGAATTATGAATATGGTTCATATTCATATCAAGTCGAGATCAAACTAGCAAAGCTAGCAATCTAATAGTTCTATTAGCAAAAATAGTAGAACCAATTGACACAAGGAATGATATTGTAAACCTTTTTTATACTTCTATAAATATCAAAATATTCTATATAAATTTATTGAAAATACAAAAACCAATATACAATAAAAATTTATATATCATAAAACATATCTCAATACTAATATTCAATTTGAATAGCATCATAAAACATAATAACAATAAACAAATCCATCTTTACAAAGCATAATGTGTATAAACCATGAAGAAAGATCCCAATCAAACAATAAACTTGAATTAACCTAAGATGTCTAGGCCTAAGATGGGTAATATATAAATCATTTAAAGTTATGTTTTAATGGATGAATTAATTATCTAGCACAACCTTTACCATTTGTTTCCAATCTAGCACAATATTTAAAATGTTTTAAATCTAACACAATGTTCTATTTGTATTTCAACAATAACAAACACTAACTTTCCATACATTATATTATCTCCCTGTTAAAATGATGAAGTGGCAAAACAACATATTGTACCCACTTCTAATGAATGCCAAAGTGGATGATGGAGAGCTGGATACATAGATTATCCAAAAAAAATTTGACGATGGAAACATAATCCCCTTTGTAGATCTAATTTGATAATTTTGAATAACAAAGATAAAATCTCTTTTTCTAGAGTGACGCATGTCTCGGCTATCCATGTTGGAGTTGATCAAACTTGATGCCAGCGTAGAATTTCACTACTTCAACGTCGTATGATCATTTCAACAAGGACATAACAAAAACTTAATGTATGCTATATTTGAAATAAAAATACAATGTCGTGCTAGATTTGAAACATTTTAAAGGTTCTACTAGATTTGAAACAAGTGGGAAAGGTTGAGCTAGATTAATTAACTCTATATTAATTATGCAGCAGTTTCCTTGCTTCCTTAAACACTCAATTCTAATTAATTCAAAGGATTACCTTCTTAAACAAATTCAAATACTTAATATTCAGGGAATAGTTTCAAGTGTCCATCAACATTGATCAGCATAGTCGATATTGTTCTAGCAATACAATGTTGATACATAAACGTTTGTGTCATCTGTGCTAAACAATTTAGTAGCATTGATCAATACATGGTCCCAACACAATCAAGAACCAACTGAGATAAAAAAGAAAAATATTCTCCATCCATGACTCATCCTTCAATTTCATTAGTTAGCCATAAAGAGTAGATGAAACACCAATAAAGAGGATAAGAAGGGAAGCACCAAACAGGGCACCACTAGCTACAAAGAGTGACATTGGCATCGCAGAAACTTAGATGTGTTCATAATTTGTACTACTACATGTCACGGTACCAATTGTGACAATTCTAATCTTAGTAGTTTGTTAACCAAAAAATATTCATGGATATGTGGAGAAGCTGATTTCAATACCATTATTTAATCTGCCCTTGAAAATTTATAGGGTTGACTCACTAGGATACTATAAGAACCTACACAAAGTACAATCATTAATCAAGAGGTATTTTTGTAACGTGCTGACTGTAGGTACAACACACCATTTTTTTTGATAATCCAAGTGTCCAAGCTTTGCCTAACCAATCTTGCTGGTAGACAACTTTCCCCCGGTTCATCTACTAGGTAAATTTGAAGCGCAGATTATGCACACTCAGAAGTTGACCTCTAGAATATTCGTCCCACTTTGGATTCGAACTCTAGTCCTCTTATTGCTACCACTGCACCTTACCCATGGGGGTAGACACAATGCACTTTTGAAACCATACCATCTTGGTCGGAGACCAACTCTTTAGCACGAGATGATACTTTAGGGTTATTTTACATACGCAAGTTAATAGTATGTTGCTGAAATAAAGAAATCTAGAGGGTCATAATCAAGCGACTAGGAAGCCAAATTACAGGAGCTCACATCCTTAACAAAAGCCCAAGCTAGAACTCAATACTTAATCAGTTTGATTACCATGAAAGATCCACAAGGGAAGCTCAATAGCTGAAAAGAACTAGGAAGATTGGTTAGGATAGAATCTCACCATGAGCATGTTAACATCATGACCAACCTTTTTCCTTCTTTGATCAGCTAGATATGTTGCCTGGAACTCAAATCTTGTTTAGAACAATTATTATTTCTCTAGTATTCATGCTTCAAACATACTCAAAGCAGCTGAAATACCACTCACCTGAATGGGTAATAGGATTTCAAGAAGTTTGAATTTTTGAAGTGCATATATAGAGGACTCAGCTGCACCATACGCTAACATAAAATTCATTTCCAATTGCAGCCTTGCCTGCATAAAAAATATTAAGATGTCTTTCTACGAAAAATTGAAATAACACGTGAGCAATTTTTTCTCAATTTACCGCATCAAGACTCAGTATGGACGAAGAAAAATCCTGTATAGCAGAGGCAGTCTCCCTAGAAAATTTAAAACCAAGCCGAGCAGCAATTCGAAAGCCACGCAAGATTCTTGCTGCTTGCATAAAACTGGTCCTTTTAAGTGACTATCAAGGCGAGAAACTACTAGAGTAAAAAACTTGAACATTATAACACAAAACCTTACCACAATCTTCTTCAAATGATAAACGTGCAGGAATTACTGTACGAACCTGATATCAAGTATACAAAGGATACAGGAGCTATGAGCATCTAACTTAGAAGCACTTGCATTTTCAAATAGATAAAAATTACACCTTTGACATCCTCAAATCCTTCAGGCCACTGACATAATCGTAGATACGTTGCCGAATGGGGTCAAAGAATAAACTGTCAATGAAAAGGAGAACCATGAGAATAATTAATCATAATGAATTTAATCGTCATTCTAGATGTGAAACTTTTGTGCTGGTGAACTCAATAGTCAAGTCAGGATGACCTGTGCTCTTATGATTAAACCACTTAGAAAAACACAGTTACCAATTAATCGTGAAATCACGGCTTAGGCAATTTTTCCAGCGGATGTAGTCATTGACAGTACACCTATTGGAAATTTGAGAAGGAACATCTTTGCCATTTTCCACATTGTCATCATCTGTTTTAAAGGTAGAAACCTGCCCCACCATATTCCAAATGTTCATTAATACATTTGAAAATAAATTATAAAAGAGAGTGAATTAGAAACATTATTAGGAAGCATGTAACAACCTCAACAATGGAGCCTTTAAGATGAACATGGCATATTGGAAAACGACGCCCAACAATTAAACAATGCCGAAATTGTTTTTTCACCTTCATGAGGACATATTAACCAAATACAATAAGAAAGAAAGAAAAGAGTACCAAGAAATTCACTGGAAACATAGAAGAATGAAGCTGCACCTGCTTAAGAGTGGCATTGGTTATCACATCAAAGTCTTTTGGGGTTCTTTTCAAACACAAGTCTCTCACACACCCTCCAACAAGATAAGCATCATATCCTGTGTATTATGAGCCCACATAACATTACAACCTTCATTTGATAGCATTACAAATAAACCAAAAAACACCGCCATAAAAATTAAAAGTGAATTGAATTAGTATGGATTGAACCTTTGTTAATATGGTTTCCTTTTAATTCTAATGATGCAAGATAAAATAAGTCAGAACTTATTCAAAACCACCCTCATTATGCGGCACAGTCACTCACTGATATTCAATTGATTTAGAGAAATTGTTGGATGTATTACTTAGTCCCTTGAGTCTAGAAAAGTGAATGATGAGAATAGGAATGAACATCAGAGTGATACTTGGTAATATGGTCCAAACAATCTTGGTAGTAGTTCCATCAACAATTATTTGCTGAATTGTATTAGTTTCCTTGAGGCAATACCATAAAGAACGAACCAAGATCTATGATACGAAAACCTATTGAGTTTTCTGTATCATAATAGGTGAGGTCTGGTGAGTTCTTTTTGAGGCTGATTTGAATATGATTTTGTGTCATGACAATAGTCCAATGAAGAGAAAAATTCTTATCCTTCCCTCTCATCGCCCATGTTTGTGGAGATGAAAAGAAAAATGGATCAGGCCTAGATCTTCTTCTATTTATTTGTTTGTTGCCTTGCTTCATTTATCTTTCAATTATGCAAATAAATAGGCAAGGAACTAATTGCATTAAGCTTCCTTGAAAGGAATAGACACCTTAATACTATATCCAAGCTTGGGATCAATTCATTTCACTGGTTATTTTGAACTTCCAATTCTTCTAGGTTGGTAAGGTGGTTTGACAACACCGATAGAAGCAACTAATGAGACTTGTGCAACTTCAAACCCCTAAAGGCAAGTGTGTATGAGTCTAAAAGGCAATTATGTTGTTCTATCAACTACTGACCAAATTGGAGAAGCTTTTCAATGAAGGTCATCATCAAATATAGAAGTTTGCACGGGGGTTAGTCCTTGGGAAGCGGCTTTGACAATTGTCCCAGGCTCCTAGAAAACTCCATTCCATCGGATTAACAATCAAGGTAACATGCTAGGAAGCATAGTAAAGACCTATTGTCACTTCATTTCGGTTAAGGCACATTAGGATTGCTCTAGAGAGTGAACAATATCCATCAAGGTTGCAACATACATCAGGGAGAGTTGCAAGTTTTTTCTATAATTCTGTCTATGTTAGGCCACCCTCTTAAAAAGGTAACAGGACTTCTGTCCCATCTATGTCCTCACAGTCCATTACAATGGAAGCATTCTATATAAGGCCACATCTCCTATAAAGGAAACCTATATGGATACATACTAAAAAATTTTACCAAGTCAAACTGTAAAAAGATAGATAAGAATCGTCATAAGCACCATGGAAATTAAACTTGTGCTTAGGAGGAGAGTCGTATAACCTACCATGATTGATTAGTAGTATACATAGAGGAAGTCATTTAGCATGTCGTAGAAGAACTAGGCTTCTAACCTGCTAAGTTACTTATTTAAAATTTTGTTTCTATCATGCAAGAAAGAGACTTCTTTACAAGGCCCTCTTCGTTGTCGTCAGTCACTTTATTTTTCCACAAAGTGATTGCTTAGGGAACTTAGCTTATGATCTCAAGAATGCTCTCGAACAAGGTCTTCTATACTATAACCATGGCTATATAGATGAAGATTTGGCATCTCTCCCATGAAAAGGAACACATCAAGATATTATTGATGCAACGTGATGATTCCAAATTAATACAACATCCAGATCAAAACAAACTCAAAATTCAAAGAAATTGATGGAGCAGGGAATAATTGCCTCACGTAGAAAAATAAATCATCTCGGAAGAATTATACAATGAGGATTTTATTATTTGAGAGATGATACTGAAATCACATCTATCTAATAGACCTCGACCTAAAGAAACTAGGAAAACAAATACTTCCTTAAAAACTTATTTTTCTAAGGAGGAGAGCAAAAATTAATCCTTACATATGGAAAATTAAAACAAAACTAATTTCCTTATTCACATTAATTGTGTTCTTCTTGTAGGAATGCAAATATCTCAAAAAGTAAGATAAATTGTTGCGGCCTTGTTGAATGTGGAGGCAAAGTATAATGTTACCATTCTTAGTACATGTGAGCTTATATAGCTTAAACCACTAAATGATTGAGCTATGTAATGTTCTAAGTAATTCAAATATTGTGGCAATTAATTTTTCAAACACATTGCTTCTAATCGTATGTTTCATGAAAATACAAAATATATTGAAATTGATCATCATTTTGTCAAAGCAAGGTGTAACATAAGGAGATTCTCGCCTTTATTATTAGTTCTAATGATCAACTAGTTGATTCAGTCACTAAGTCTTTGAGAAGTCCCAAAAATGAGAATATTTGTAAAAGGTTAAGATGCTATAATAGGGAGCATTGAGGATCAAATTGTAAATAGTACAGGGCTCAGTTATAGATATATTTAACGAGAGGGGTATTGATGTAAAAACATCAATAATAATTTATATGAAGCAGAGGGGACTACCTAGGGAGAAGAACCCTAATAATTTTCCCGGTTACAAAATATCTAAGATCAACTTACAAAAAAAATCAACTTGTAAAAAAATGGAAAGACAACATATGTAAACCTGCTTTTTTAAGAATATTCAGGACGGTCCAGGGAACAGATGGTACAGCTGACCTCTCAATACCAATAGCCCTCGAGTCAATAGTCCTCCAAGATGAAGGATCAAAGGAACCTACCTAATCAAAAACTCAAATGTCTTAAAATCCAAAAAAAAAATAAAAATCAAAAGGTCTACAAGAGATCAAACTGCAGTATTCGCAATCAAATAACGATTTTGCATTTCTGGAATATCCACATCATATCAATTTCATGAAAGAAATAGAAAACAGAATGATATTTGACATAGTGTCCTTCCTCTTTAAGAAAAACAAAAAACACATCCAAAAAGTATAGATTGCATAAACTGAAGTTAGAACTTGGATTTTAACCAAGAAACTTCGGTTCTAGGACTCTCTCAGGACACCAAAAACTTGGAAGACGTGCAACGGTATGATTCATGTGCTAATTGAGCTCAATGGAATGACAAAAATGAAAACGAATGAATACCTACCGAAAGACGATTCTTTAAACTTGTCATCTCCAGAAACCGTGGCGTCATGACCAACTATTAGGAAAGAGGTCGTTAGCCCTTATTTTGTGTGCATGGAACAAAAGAATACAGCAAATGCTCAAATTAAAATCAACCCAGCAAACAACCTTGCGTCGGCGGAACAATAGAATCGATCGTATTGCCTTCTTTCCCCGATGACGAAACCATCCACCTCTGAAGAAAGAGCAACAGCCACGAGTGGCGCAAATCATAGAGCTGTGTGAACAAATGACACAAACGAGAGAGGGGAGCGGGAGCAAGAGACGGAATAGACGGAGGCGAAGAACCTGGAGTTCGAAGACGAAGGTGCGCAGCCGAGCGACGAGAGGAGCGGGAGGAGAGAGGAAGTGGTGGGTTCGCTGGGAAATCGCCATCAGCGCGCGACAGCGGCCATACAGCAACAGGCCAGACCAGACCAGGGAAAAAGTTTGCAAAATCAGGGCAGAGCGAATCGAATATTTGAAACAAGTTTGGGCCAAACATTTCGTATTTGGGCTTTTGTATAGTCTGGCCCAAGCTGGGTCGAGGTGTTTAATTGAATTATGAAAGTTTTGTAAATTATAAAAGGAAATAATTGTGCGATAAAGTTTAGATCGATTTGTAAAACTATTAAATATAAGGAAGCATGAATATAAGCAAATCTGTAAACGTGTTTCTTTTCCTATTATTGGTTTTAGGCTAAATAACTTTAAGTCTTGTTAATTTTTATAACAGTTTGTTTTTTTATTTAAAAAATAACATTTAATCTCTCTTTGATTAAAAATAATAATAAATATCTAAAATAATTTATTATTTTACTAACTTAAATTTTAATTTCGTTAAAATTATTCTGATTGAACCCCCATTAAATATATACATGCATCAATATAAATAATAGAAAAGCAACAATTTTGTAAGGCGTAATCATCCAAAACTTTATTCTACCACCCTTACAAAACTAAAATTTTAAATTGATGAATAAGATAGAACAAAATTCATCATTAAAATTTTTCTTCTCATTATTAAATGTGACATATAATAAAATAGAAGTGACGTATTTATGAAATAAAATTATACTAATACATACGCCAAAGCCATTGCAAGATCAAGAAAACAAAGTTTATAGGTTATTATGACAATAAGATTAGTGCTCAAATATTTTAATATACTATATAAATCTAAAACTACTAGCATATAATGAATATCAATTACTATTTGTGTATATGGATTCTTCTTACGGATGGATGAAATAGAAGAAGCACAAGGTTTCAATAACTTCATCTTCTAAAAAGTTCAGGATAAGATTAAACCTTTAATGATCATGCGGGGATCTTTGTTTTTATTTTCTTTTATCTAAAAGTCCGGGATTACTTTTTAAGAAGAGTGTTTCAACAAGAATAATTATTTT
>JBBPFP010000133.1:4417371-4432982 GCA_037974795.1 Kaempferia galanga | reverse complement strand
ACTACTATTTATATAGAGAAAAATAATAGATATCGATTCTTTTCGGTGGATGGATGAAATAGAAGGAGAAGCACAAGGCTTCAATAGCTTCGTCTTCCAAAAAGTTTAAGTTAAGATTAAACTTTTAGGGGATTTTTGTTCTTATTTTTTTTTTCTAAAAAGCTGAGATTACTTTTCAAGAAAAGTATTTTAATCCGAATAATTTAAACGTTCAAAATTAGAATTTAAGCTAGCAAAATAATGAATTATTTTAGTTATTTATTATTTTTTAAACTGTAAAATTAAATGTTGTTTTTTACATACAGGGGGCTTAAAATTATTTAGCCTCCTTTTTTATTTCAAAAACATATTGTAATTTTATATACCTTTGATTTAAAATAGCAAAACTATCGAGGGCATTTTTAAAAGGATAAGAAACTAATTGAGGGAAAGAAAATTTTTCCATCATTATTTACTGTCGGAGAACGACCCGCTAGCACACTTTTGCCGACCGCGGCCCTGATCCTCCCCGACCTCTTCGAGGCCTTTGACAACGAGACGAAAGAACAAAAAAAACCCCAATCCAGCCACCGTCTCCACTCGAAAGATCGAGATTCAAGATCAAATTGATTCGTCCATCCGTCGTTTCCTCACAAAGGAGTCATCCAAATTTCTCTTCCGATCGTTCCCAGCCCTTGCCCTGCCGGCTGCTTGGCCACCGTATCCATGCACTTGGGTGGCGCCAGGCCGGATCCAGCGCCCTGACCTGCGAATCTTCGAACTCAAAGCGGCATGGCTGCAATGGACCTCTTCGACGAGTACTTCAAGCAGGCCGATTTGGATCGGGATGGGAGGATAAGCGGCGCGGAGGCTGTTGCGTTCTTTCAGCGATCCAATTTACCCAAACAAGTATTGGCTCAGGTTGGATTTTCACACCCTCGTTTCTTGATCTGTTGGTTGTTTCCTGGCAGATCTTGTCCGATTTATTTGGTGTTGATGAAATTCAGACGACGGGTTTGTATCCACTAGCCTTGTGATGAAGATTGGCCTGTAGTAGCCGCTATGCATTTGATTTTGATGTCGATTGATTTTGTTAGCCATGTTATTAGGGGACGAGCAACTCTAGTTCTTTATACGATTGAACCGCGAGTAGTTCTGGAATTTGATATCATAGGTAAAAACAGCTGAAAGTTAATCCAGCAGTAATAGATCTTGTATCTTGATGTCAACTCCACATCCAGAAGTAAATCCTGGACTATCCCACATAATTTTAGCTAATGAATCATGTCTGATTTTCTGTCTCATCCAAAAAGTTAATTGAATTCAGGCTTTGGCGTTTGGTTGAATATACAATTCAATTCTTCCAGCACGTTAAACGATCCCAAGAAGATATATGTGTTAATGTTTGAATATGATTGTAATTATGATGTGATGAATATCAATTCAAACATCAAATCCATCTGCAGTTTGCTAGTTTTGAATAGTCCCACACTGTCAGTTCTATGCATACTCATTATGAGCATAGCGCCCGTGGTTTTAGGCTCTGATCTTTGCACGCATGTGAAACCATATCAAAATTGACAAATTGTACTATGAACTTGACAAGTTTGTTCGCCAACTCATGCCCTTATCCCTATGTTGTCCTGGCAGGAAAAGAATTGAGTTACTGTAAATTTTGTAGGCTTGTTCGAAGACAAAGAGAACCTCTTGATCCTTGTTGTATAACACAATAATTTGGAAAAAATAATGGTCAATCACATTGTTTCATTTTTCTTCTAATCATGTTAACATTCTTTTTTTTATATATATCTTATCACAATTATATATACTTTTTCCATTGTTCCTTTTACTTGAGGCTTCTGCTCATGGTTCTACTTTCTCATGTATGTTTTATGCAGGTGTGGATGCATGCTGATCAAAATCGAACTGGTTACCTTGGTCGTACTGAATTCTATAATGCCCTGAAACTTGTGACTGTAGCACAAAGTGGTCGTCAATTCACACCTGAAATTGTGAAGTCGGCACTATATGGACCAGCTGCAGCTAAGATTCCTGCTCCAAAGATAAGTCCAGTCTCCTCGACCCTATCCCCAATAAATTCTGCAACTGCACAACCTGCGGTCTCAACCAATACTCTGCACCCACCTTCTAATCAATTTAGCAGCATAACACCAAATGCTCCTCAAAATCCTGGTTTCAGGCCAACGCAGGCACCTCAAAATGCAGTCATGAATCAACAATTCTTCCCCACAGCAAATAGCAATTTCAGTAGGCCACCTCTAGCATCTCCTATTGTCGCTTCACCTCAAATGCAGACAGGCAATCTAGGATTAGTGAAAAGTAGTGTTGAAGGTCCACGCCCAACAAGCCCAAGCTTATCCACTGATTGGCTCACTGTTAAATCAAGTGGAACTTCTGTCGGCGTGACATCTCACCCTCCTATTAGGGGAAATATTCCCTCTCAGACTCTGGATGGGTTTGGCTTAGCCCTTTCAAGTGCAACTGGAGTGCCTTCTAATGCACAAATACAATCAATACAAGCATCCTCATTTGTGACAACACCTAATGATCAGAACTTATCACGATCTACAAACACACAGCTGAAGTCACTTGTTGCATCTGGAAACGATTTATCTTCTAATACATCTTTTGGAAGGGATCTTTTTTCTGCAACTTCACAAGTGAAATCAGATGCTAAAGTTAATCCATCTATTGTTGTACCCGTGGCTTCTGGTCCTCAAAGTTCTGTTAGGCCTCGTCAACTTGATCCTACTCATATTGTTCAGTCAGTTCTTCCTGTTGGAAGCCAGCTGCAACAAACTCAATTAAGTGTAAAGCAAAATCAGTTTGACAACCTGAAAACCAGTCCATCGTTGTCTGCACCTAATGCAGCTGAACTTGCAAACTCTGCTTTAAATCAGGCATGGCCAAAGATAAGTCAAGCTGATATTAAGAAGTACACAAATGTATTTGTGAATGTTGACAAGGATAGAGATGGAAAAATTACAGGCGAACAGGCACGGAGCCTCTTCTTGAGTTGGAAACTCCCTAGAGGTAGTGATCAAATCACTTCTTAAGATTGCACTATAAGTATTCCAGTGGAATGAGTTAAAAAATCACCAATACTTTGAAGAACATAAATGTTTCCAGAAAGTATTCCCAATTTTTAATCGCACTTTTGATTTATCTTTCTCGAAGTTCACTGCTCTGTGATAAAATCCAACTTGATCTTGAAAGTGTTCTACCACATCCAGTGTGTCCATGATTATGCTCTAATTTTTATTTTATTTTATTTTTTTGCACTATTCGGAGAATTATGTAATCTTAAGTTTCAGAATTTCACTTAAAAGGGGCTTCTTACCCCTTGTTATAACAATCAACACTTTTTTCATTTCTTGGAGATTTTACTTAGGATTTAACACACTGGGAGGGTAAAGATTGTTTGTGGTTCCTTACTTTGGATTCTCAAGAAAGCTACGCCTTAATATGCATGTGAATAGTAGCACTGCAGGAGGGGCTGCTTCTGGAATTTATGAGTTTTTTCATCTTGCATGTTCCGTACCTAATCCTTGTTGATTGTACCCTTTCTTACTAATGTTGACTGATATACTGGAAACTGCATTCATTTATATTAGTTTCTCTATAGAATGTTAATATACTACTTTATAATTATTGTCTTATTGATTGCTTATGCCCTACAATTGTCCTAAAAATAGAAGACTTATCAAATTGCATGTTTCCTCTTGATATATTTGTTATGTTTGCTTTTTTATTTTTTATTTTTGGTGCCAGAGGTCTTAAAGCAGGTCTGGGACTTATCTGACCAAGATAATGATAGCATGCTTTCTTTGAGAGAGTTTTGCATTGCTCTTTATCTGATGGAAAGATACCGGGAGGGGCGCCCTCTTCCACCTGTGCTTCCAAATTCTGTTATGTACGATGAAACACTACTGCGTGCTGCAGGTATGCCTGCAGCTGTGGGTGTTCCAATGTGGCAGCCAGGTACTGATTTACCTTAGTATTGTCTCCTTATGCCTTGGCATCTTGTGCTAAAAGTTATTATGGATTAGGGCTACCACAGCAAGGGCAGCCTGGTCATCGTCCTCCGATACCAACTGGAGTAAGGTCACAAATGCCAAATTCTATCCCTTCACAGGCTTACAGTGCGGGACACTTGGTGCAACAAAACTTAGGAACACCAGGGCCAAACAATAACATTGTAAAAAATCTTGGGAGGGATGGACTCACTGCATTGAACTCAGATCATGAAACAGCAAATTTGGACAGTAAAGTAATTTCTGATTTGAAAGCATTTCCTTTTGTATACCAACTAGCAATGGAAATAACTTTCTTAAAGACCAAATGAGCTAGCGTACGCATCATAATTGATAATATATAACATTTTAGTCTTTTTTAATCTGACTATATCTTATCCTAGTATGTTTCTTTCTATCGTTTAAAAGAATAAATATATCACTTTCATTATTCTCGAAAATCTTTTCTTGATAAGGCAACAATGTAAAATAAGGAAATCTTGTTTTCCCTCTTCTGAATATTACAAAGAATCAATGAATCCATCTCATGGTAGGATTATTGCTTGACTCGTACAACATAGAACAATTGGTGCATGGATCTATTGTTGGGAGGTATCAGATTTCTGGTCAGTACTGATGGTGTATTTTGGTGGTCAGTCCATTAGAGCGATGCTGACTATATATTATCTCTTGCAATGGTGTATGCACTAATGTATTATGGGTGATGGCATATGGCAGCACCACACCAAAGTGATGCTCAAGTCAAGCTTAGGTTTAATAGACTATCTTCACCTTTTGGAGTTCATACCCGAAGTGGTGCCAATTTGTTTGTTAATCTTTTTTTTTAATTAACTAATTTGTGTCTATGAAAGTCTCTCATGTTACATACCACAACTATAAGTATTCAAGGATTTAACAGTCTTCAAGTAATTACAAGTTTTGGTTCACTTTTTCATTAATCAAATAAGTTTATGGTGTGAATGAATGAAAGTGGGTTCAATGCTGGAGTTGCTTGGAGAAGGCACGACTGTGTTCTTTAACTGTATTCTATATATTGGTTACTTGGATAATTGGATTTGTCAGAGATAAATCAGAAACAGACAAACATCAAATTCCTCTTTTATGTCAGATATTAAACTTCTTGTACGTGACATACTTCATTAGAATTTTACTTGTTCAACTCGAATCTTGCTTAGCTTTCTCATGTATGTTCTTAGAACAGTCTATATGCAAGTTATCTTTAGGCCTCATATATTTTTCTTATTTATCTTTGTTTCAGATTCAACAATCAGAAAAGCAAATCCTTGATTCAAAAGAGAAGCTGGAGTTCTACCGTACCAAGATGCAGGAACTTGTGAGTCTTTTTCTGTTAATTGGCGAAAATCACCAACACACTATTCATGAAACCATTTTCTATGATACTTAATTATATAGTGTTGAGAACCTAATTGTAAATAGAATAGGATATAAAATGACAAAGGGTAAGACATATACAAGGTAGAGGGAACCACCCAATATGAGAATCCTGAATAAGTTCCCGCAAATTCATCATGGTATTAGGGCGTCTTTCGTCCATGGTTTTTCTGCAATGTTGTCTGTTTTTGTGACCTTGTCATTTTCATAGAAACAAAATATTGGGTTGCTTTCTGCATTATTTTGTTCCGGATTTGTCACACGACAAAGCTTCTGTTTGTTCCAGATGATTGCTGCTTTCTGCTTGTTTCTCATGTGATTTTAGTGTCATGATTCCATCTTTCTCTTCACTCTAGATCACCTGGGTGGAATCTTGCTGACTCTGGTGTTTTCGCAATCTGGGGGGAAACTGCTTCTTCCCTGTTCTTCTGAAGAGAACACATATCAGATCTGAGTTCACTATCCTGCAAAGAATCATCTCTGTTTTCTCAGATCTTTGATAGGATATCTATTTCTTATCTGTTTTCTACAGATTTCTTCTACAGTTTTCCGCCATTTATGCTGTCTAATCCCTTTTCCTGCTCATTGGTTGTTCAGATCTATTGTTCTAAGACCAAGTTTCTCAGCTTTTGGCAGATTCCTGCTTCTATCTATAATTTTCAGTGATGCCTACCTTGCAGCGCTAGATTCCACTAGTATGGTAAAATGTTTACAAAATAAAACACTATACACTAGGGTAATACTAACTAAATTTAGAAAATTTAGATTACCACTAATTTTTAAATAGAAAAATGATTATACTGAAATGATGTGAGGCTTATTTAATGTTGAAATTGTCATGAGGTTTGAGTTAATGAAGTGTTGCACTTGATCTTGCAATCTGCCTTTTATGACTAAATCTCAATCAATCTTTTTTTAAGTTACATTTTGCACGAATCTTGTGCCAATCAAAATGGCTACCTTTTAGTATGATAGGTGCTGCCTTTATTTTATTTTACTGCTGCAACAGCAAACTTAAGAATGTCTTCTGATCTTGACCTTTGAAGAAGTTGTGGCTTGAAGATCGCAGTTGCCTTTACTCAGGAGGACATCAACTGACGGTCGATGGTTACTGTGGTCGGCGTTCAGTTGGAGGATGTAAGTGGTTGAGCAACCAATGAATTGTGCCCATTTGGCTGCAAAGCTATTAGTGAAGGCGCTGGAGCTGGGTTGGTGAAGAGCTAGTGTCTGCAAAGGAGAGTTGTGAAAGACGATATTTTTTCTCCTGCAGTTCGTCATCCTGCTGCAGTGGGAAAAATGATTATGTTTAGAGCTTCAATATCAAATAGGAACAAGAGATTGCAGAATGTTTTTTTTTTTTTTTGTCTTTGGGCATGTAGCATCGCTATAATTATGTGAATATTTGTTTCGTTGTGAAGCCTCCTTGATGTCCTAAGTCATAGTTTGTCGACCAACTTCCTCCCTATCTTTTGTTTAGGCTTACCATGATTGTAAGTAAGCTGAAAATGGACCACCTAAGTTCCAGTCTACTAGAGCTTGTTAGTCATATGCTCAACCAACTAAATGAATGTTCTAGGTCAATAGAATGTTTGTTTAAACAAAATATAGGTTCTAGGTTAATAAAGAAGTAATGTGTTTTTTTGTTTTGTTTTGCATTGCCTGAATGAGTAGTTTGAATTAGAATGATCACCTTAATGACTTTTGTTTGATTCATTTCAGGTCTAATAAAAGGTAGTATTATATGTTTACCCTAAATTGGTGTATAGTACAAAGGGTAATTTTGCCCTAGAAGAGAAAGAGTATGACTGGAGAATAAATTTATGTTTTTTTTAACATTCCCTAAAACTCATTCCAACCTAATCTCTTCAACCAAATGCTAGGAACCAATCATTGCATATGTCATTCTATTGTGAACCCATTCCCTAGTATCAAATATAACTTTCACATAGTCACATTTGTAGGCACATCATTAATTTGACAATTAAATGTGACACCACTTTGCTAGCAATGGATAATGTCTATCTTAACCACTCATTTACCAATCAAATAGGCTCATTTAGTGGATTAGACAAACTTTACAACTATAGTACAATTTTCGAGGTTGTATACTTATATTTGTTAGAGACAATTCATAAAGTAACAACTAATCAAGTAAGCTCATTTAGTGAATGATGCTAGACAAATTTTCTATTCTGTGCAGCAGCTATAGTCTGATCTCTAACATTTACTTATATTTGACAATTCAGAAGAAAATCCACAATCTTGGTCTGTGTTTGATGTTTGGTACTGTTAGATCTTAAGTTGAACCTCCATAATTATTGAAGTTATGAATAATGGAATGTAAAGGCATAATTTAATTCATTTATATGATTTACTGAGTCAGCCTAATGGAAGAAATGTTACACTTTGTATCACATAAGAAATGTTAGAATCTTATTGAATATATTCTTGATACAGTATAGATATGATGCAAATACATTGTCTACCTTCTCACATTTACATTGATCATGTTGTCAAGTTTGCTAAGAAACATAATCCATTTTCTTTCTACTTAGTTTGTCATATATGACCAAAATTTGTTCAATATTCAAATCATTCTTTTTGTTCTTTTTGCATTTTAGGTTCTTTATAAGAGTAGATGTGATAATAAACTAAACGAGATCACAGAGAGAGCATCTGTTGATAAGCGAGAGGTATGAAAAATTTGTCTATTTTACTTAGTTATTACTTGCTCATACTGGAAAGTAATGTTTCTTTGTTTTCAAATTGTCTGGGCTTTGCAACTGAAAATTTTCTCTATGTAGAAATTGTTTTACTAATCCAACCTTTTTAGTTTACCATTTATATGAAACCATTCTCTTAAGTCTGGTCAGGATCATTTTGCAATGCTTCTTTATCAATGGTTGATTATCGCAAATCACATTTATTGGTCTCCTATCTGCTCATTTTCAGTCCCTTATATCCATCCATGATGTGTTAATAAGCCACACCATATGATACTTTTGCACAATACTGGGCCACTGTGTTATGCTATCTTGATTCCATTATCTCGAATGCCATTAGTTTGTAGGTATGACAAGTACACTAAAGATATTACAAACCTGTGAACATTTTTAATTTGGAATCCTTTATGTTAATCTTAAAAATTAAACTAAACAATAGCTGAATGATTCTAATTTTGATTCCTTTATGTTAATCTGACAAATATGAACTGAGGAATAATGGAGTCGTTTATAAACTTATAGAAGCATATTTTTTGAACTAAAAAATTTTCAATCAGAAGCATAATTGGCAATATATTGAGAGCGACAAGAGAGAGATCTAATGTTAGCATGTGTACAAGTTAACACTTGATTTCACATACGTTCATATTCAGATGAAATTCTTTTTTTTTTATTACCTCTTATGCAAACATTGCAGAGTCCAAAATATTGGTGTAGGCCTTAGTGGCCGAGAAGAATGGTAGGTTTTCGGTGATGACTATAAAATTGTGTCTCAGTTAGATGGTGCCAACATGCCAGTCGGTAGGTCTTGACCTTACTTTTACTTGTAGGAAAGAACACTAACAAATTAATCTTACATTGAATTATATATGGCATATCATAAACTAGACAGTTGTCAGTGACTGCTAAACGTTAGCTGTCAGAAGCCAGAAATGATGGTGATTATGTTATATGAATTTCCAGGGAAGAATTATAATTATTTAGGATCTTCAACGGACTCTGTCAGCATGGTATAGTTTCAATTGCTTTTTATTGTTGCTTCACATCATACTCAGCTAATTTTTCAATATTGCTGCTAATTTTTGTTAGTCAATTTCTTAAAGCTCATCATTATGTTTGTGTTGTCAACATCGTTAAATTAATGTTGACAGTTCCTTTTAGCTTTGCTATAGTTTCTCCTTTATTGAATGATTTGTTTTTTTTTCAGGTTGAGTTGTTGGCCAAAAAGTATGAAGAGAAGTACAAGCAGGTTGGAGAGTTAGCTTCAAACATGGCATTAGAAGAGGTCAAGTATCGTGACATTCAGGTCAGTCTATCATCATGGCATCAATAAGGGAACAGGGATTTGTTTGTTTTGTATTTTCTTTTAAATTTAAACTTCTTTTCAACCACTTGTTCTCTTGATGTTTAAGTTGTATATGGAGTTTATCTGTTTTTGTTTTATCTCATAGGAAAGGAAGGCAGAATTGCAGAGTGCAATAATTAAGATGGAACAAGGTGGCAGTGTTGATGGTCTGCTTCAGGTAAGCTTTGCTTTTGAAAGTTTCCAACACAACTGATAATAATTATATATTTGGAACATATGCAGGTTCGTGTTGATAGAATACAATCTGATCTTGAGAGTTTGGAGAAAGCTCTTAGTGAACGGTGCAAACAACATGGTGTCCATGTTAAAGATACTACAACAATTGATCTCCCATTTGGTACTCATTTATATTTGACACATTACTTATGCTATGTTTTGTTCTTTTGGTTATTTAGAAGTAGAGTGGAATTCTAGCAATCATAGAGCTAAAAGATGCTGATTGTGTGTAGATGTGTTACAACTGTTGAGGCTGGTAGTTCTGATATTAGAGTTGTTATCTTTGCTCATTTGAAAACAAATAGTGTATTCATCAGTGTATTTTTGTATTGTATGTTTAAAATTGAGAATTTGCTGTTTCATCAGTGTATTCTTCTAGTATATCTTCCTTATCCTTTGTGGATTGGACCTATATTAGTCGACTTTGGTTACTTCTTTCATAATGATTATTTCAAACTTCAATTTCAAAATTTTGGAAAATTATTCAGAAAAATAGTCCTTACTGAGTTTACCTCTGTTCTTACTTATGAGCTTTTGAGGCCAACTTCAAATAGTAATTAGGAATTATTGTGTGCTTCATGGTTTCAAGTGCCAATTATAATTAATTGCTTGGCTGAAATGCATTGCTTCGGCCGTTGAACAGGACTGATGTTGTATAAGCACAAGTAAATGCCAATATGCTGTCTGTGCCAACACAGTTTTAGTGGTATTGATCGAGACTCTGTCATCCGGTTTCATTTGAGACTGTCCAAGATAGGAAGATATTCTTCTAGTGACTCATCTTTTGATTTGTATGCTGGTCACTGAGAGGTGATGATGAATTACTATATAAAAGAAAGGGAAAGAGTAAAAGCAAAGCACCAAAAACAAAAAATAGGAGTGACCCAAAGTTGGAAGAAATGAGATTTGGATATATCCTATAGCCATAGATGTTCCAGTTCTATTTGTGCTAATTCAACTTGGATATATTTATAAACATGTGGAGAAGTTAGATTCAATGCCATATGTCTTAGAAGTATTATTTAATTTGGGTTTTGGAAAATTATAAGAGTGATCTCACTAGGATGCTCCATGAATTATAATTATTTTAATACTAGTAAAGATATAATCATTAGATGCTTATTATATCATTGTAATTTATTTGCTCTAAAATTTTAATTCAATTAACTTTCTAATTGCTATATAATAATAAATAAGCTAAATAGAAGAAGGGTATGTAAGACATGCATTTGAAGTGATCTTGACTCGCTTTGAAGTGTGTAGGGGGTGTTGTCACGGTGCTGTACCAAAACCATGCTATTTGGATTGGAGATTGAAACTCAGCATGACATGATAGTTTAAACTTAGTATCTAATAGATGGGGAAAGCAGTCCTGTGTGCTTATTGAATTTTAGTTTAGCTTTTTCCTAATCTTTTATCAATTATCTTTATAATTGCTGAGTTTTTTTCTTTCATTTTAAGGTTGGGAATCTGTACCAGTGGAGGGGGCAGATCAATGGGATGAAGATTGGGACAAGTTTGAGGATGAAGGTATTTTCATTTGCCCCTAAGTACAAAGGTTACATGACGTGGAAATTGTCAATGCGTCATAACCATTTGAATTTTCATATTTCTTCACCATATTTTGACTTACATATGTACAGTTTTGGATTTATGCTTTTTTATTCATATAATATTTAACACATCTATTTCAGCATGATCTTTGTTTAATATATTTACAAATATTAGGTTAGGATATTCAACAGTTTATGTAAATTGTAGTATTTGGTAATCCAAGAGCATGATTGACTAGATTCTCTTATGAGTCAGACCATTGCCGAATTAACTGTTACTTTTTTCTCTGTCTAGTCTAATGCTTTACATACTACATATTGCTTCATTGAAACGAGATATCCTACCCCACATTCCCATTAGGACTATTGTTGGGGAGACCTATACAAATGATCACAACAGAGTATATTCTGTTCCTCAGGAAAATTATTTGTCTTCAGCGTGTGAGAATTTCTCTGAAGTAGTTAAGCTGATAATCATCTTTTTCTTGTACAGGGTTTACAGTCACAAAAGAACTTACCTCAGCAGTTGTCAATAGTGTTGTTAATGGAGAGCCAAAATCCCCTACGATTTGGAGTGACAAAGCCTCTACTGAAGATAATTCTCCTATTGCATCTTCTTTCAGTGTTGATGGCAAGATTGAAAAGCTTAATGGTGTCTATGAACACATGAATGGATCTGCCTATGATAACAGTGAGGAAGGATCAACAAAAAGCCCCACTAGTAGTCCTGGAAGAAGTACCTTTGAAAGTCCATTTAATTCCACACAATTCAGAGTAAATGAAGTTTCATCGTACAACAATGAAACTCATAGGTACTTTTATTTTCTTCTCTCTTCATTTTCTCTTCTTTATGTAATCACGAAGCAATTTATGCTAAAATTTAAATCTTTGAAGTGAATAGCAAGAACTTCAATTTTATGTTTTATGCAGTTTGGTGATTTTTTCATTGCACACATATTAACTTATTTATTGATGATATTCATTTGTCGTCTTGTGCATGTTCTAATTTCTCTATTTTTTTCTTTAATTGGGGTTTTCCTATATACCTTGAACCTTCATTTCAGAATAAATTCTGTAAAATGGTTCATTGTATATCTTCATGTTCTGCTTGGTATGGACACAATTTTCAATGATTTTTGCTAATCATGATTTTTTTCCTCTTCTGAAATGCAATTTCATTGTGTGCTTGTCATTTCTGTGGTCAACTTGTGTGAACTGTCAACATGAAAAGGATAGCTGGTTCACCATGTCAACATGAAAAGATATCACCATGAAAACACCATATCTTCTTAGTTCCTAGTTGAGGATGAAGGATAACAAAAGATAATAGGGAGAGATTATTTTCATATTAAAACTTGTTTAATGAATATAACTGATGTAAAAATATAACATATGTAGCCAAGTTCTATAACTTGACTACCTCCTAAACACTTGTTTCCCAAAATATTCTATTAGACAACTCTAATACCTTGGCAATGGTGAAGCAAACTATCTTATTAGGGGTGTCAATTCATGTGGGTCGGGTTTGGGTTGGATTGAATTTTTTTTTTAAAAAAATCCTAATCCGAATCTACCCGAACCCGAATACAACCCCAAACCCCTAAACCTGAACCTGACCCGAATAATCCGATTCAAAATGACTTTTTTTTTTGTTATTTTCTCTCTAATTCCATCATTATCATACTAACATTGATATTTATATACATAAAAGTATTTTAATTTTTAAAATAAAAATTGATTTTAAAAAAAAAAACTCACTAACCCCTAAATCGGGTCAACCTAGGTCAATTCCAACCTGACCCGAAAATTTTCAACCTGAAAACCATCCAACTCGAAAATCCCCAACCCGAACCTAATTTTTTTAGGTCTATTTGAGTTGGGTCGTCAAGTTGGGTTCTTTTTTGACACCCCTAATCTTATTATGATTGTGACAATGATTTCTTTAAATGAAATCCAAAATATAATTAAAATTAAATTAAATGCATTATTCCTTTTCTCTAGTGATGTGAAGTCAAGTTTGATTGCTAACACACTTGAGAAATACATAACATCATTCCTCTCTTGTGATATTGAGATATGTCTAGAGGGTTCTTGGAAAATACATCGGGATTTAAGTCTTGGCAATAAATGTTGCATATATCTTGAGTAAGTTAAAAGTGACGTATCCACTCTGGGGCTTCCTTTGCAAGTTTAGAGTTCATGATGATGATGCAGTATGCAAATTTTTGTTTTCGTAATTGAGAGAGTGGGACAAGGGAATAGTGTTCGTTCCTTTAGTGTTATTTGATTTTGAAAAGAGTAGAAATTCTGATTTTTAGATAGGGAAGGGAGCTTATATTTGTTTAAGAGTGGAGGTGAGGGAGAGAGGAGAATGTATTTTACTGGGCCTTCTATTATGGATTGGTAATGCAGGAATAAATTGATAGTTGTGGGAGGAGAAAGAGAATTTTTTTTGGAGTTAAGGGGGCGGTGGAAGGCAAGCTCATTCAGCAAATGAGGATGGGAGATGCTTGACGAAAAGAAGGATGATAGGAGGAAGTGCTTGTGCCAAAGTTTTCCTCTTCTTGACTTTATACTTCTTGTGTTGTCTTCCAGTAGGTCACTTAATGTTCATAGAGTTCTTTGAGTTAAAATGAGCTGCTATGAGAATCTTCGAGGTGATGAGAGTTGCTATGGAATTGTTTCTGTACATAAAAGGATCAACTTATGACGATCAACATTGGTTGAGCTAAGAATGCAGGTGCTCAAGTGTTTGTGGTGAGAAGAGCACCAATCTTCGGAGATTGTTTGAGAAAATAAAATCCAAATTTACTTGGAAGAGGATGGACAAGAGAATATAAAGTGAGATTATTTCAAGATAATTTCAAAATAAAGTAAGATTAAATTAACTGTGTTTTCATTGTTGACCTGAAGATCAAAGTTGATTGTTGATATAGTGATTGTTTTTCATGTGGCACATAAGGTTTTCTGAGATCTAGAATCCAGTTCAGTGTGTAATCATAGAGAATACATTCTTCCTATGCCAACTAGCAATATTGTTTTAACTTATTGTAACCTTGTGCATTAGCTTAATGATACAAGTGCTAAACATTCGGAACCTTTGGCATCTTTTGATTAATTCCTTTATTTTCCAAAAGATATAAGCTTTAATAAGAAGTAAAGTATTGCTTAAACTTTTCATGTTTCAACTACAATCCTCACCAATCTTGACTCTTGATTATGCACTTGTTGGAAATAATTGTTGCAGTGATCATGCTGATGCTGAGTCCACTATTTCTGGAGAAAAATACAATGATGATCCATGGACCTTTGATGATACTGCTTCAGCCTGGAAGGTAAATTACTCTGTGTGTGTGTCTCTCTGCTGGGCCCACGGGGGGTGTGCAACTTAACACTCCTAGGTGCATGCTCTCGGGAAAAAAAAACTCCTTTCACCCCTAACCAATTGCCTATAAGTTAACCTTGGGATTTATCGTCCTTCGTATAACTTGGGGATGAGTTGTGAAATATTATTTTCCTTTTGACTCCTTCAAAATGAAGGCGTAAACAAAGCTCTTTCAGTGGATTCATTAATTAATATTGCTGTCGTTACTTGCAGGAGAATGATTATGAGGGCGGTAATAAGAATACTTTCTTCGTGTCTGACTTTGATTCATTAAAAGCAGACTCTCCAAGTGCTCGTAGCGTTTTTGAAAAAGAGAAGAGGAGCTCATTTTTTGACGATTCGGTTCCAAGTTCTCCAATGTTCAACTCTTCCTCATCATCAATGTTTAATGATGGGCGAGATGGTTTCAACTTCAACAGTTTTAGCAGATTTGATTCTTTTGCGACACATGATAGTGGCTCTTTTCCTGCACATGAGAACTTTTCTAGGTTTGACTCCATCAGCAGCTCACAGCCTGAAACTCTAGCACGGTTTGACTCAATCAGTAGCAATAGAGACTTTGGTCACAGAAAGGGGGCCTTTGAATCCTTTGATGATGCTGATCCCTTTGGTTCAACGGGACCTTTTAAATCCTCTGGAGGGAATTCCCCGAGACAAGGCTCTGTTAATTGGAGGGCTTTCTAGGTCTTCTCTCTGAGGAAGAACTTTTTGAATAGTGTATGATGCAAAGTTGTGCTATTGCAAGCAAAAATGTTGGCTTCATGCTCTACATATTCATGCCTCAGTTTGGTTGTAAGATTAGTTTTGCAGTTGCTCGTGTGCAGTATATTTTGTTTCCTTTCTTTTCCGTTGTCTATTTTGGGGGCTTAAATTGTGGAAGATTGTAATTGTTTTTTAATCCTTATGTTAAGAGTTCATTTAATATTATGTAGTAGGAATTCC
>JBBPFP010000133.1:4383047-4394848 GCA_037974795.1 Kaempferia galanga | reverse complement strand
ATTGAGTCTGGCTAATAATTTTAAAAATTTAATTTTTTTAAAAAATAATATAATAATTTTGAACCGTGACAAACCGTGAACTGACAGTTTTGAACCATGAACCGTAACAGTCTTAGACGGTTAAGGTTAAGAATCGACCTTCCATGAACCGTCGGTTCCGAATCATGATCACGACTATCTTTATGACTTTAGTTATAAACAAATTTGAAGGCAATTAATCTTAGCTACTAAATAACTCCAAAATCTGCTAAACTATAATGAGTACTCAAGGCCATTCATATTATTATTGTGTGAAGACCCCTTTCATATTCACACTACAAGGTATTATAATAAATGCATCTACAGGTTTTCATTATTTTGACATTTGAAATAATATACAATCCAACAGAATATGCTATTTAAAATAGCACATAGAAGGGCATCTTTTGGCCATAAATTTAAGGTCTGTTGTTGGCTTAGAGTCATGGCGTCCAGCCGAATGAATCCAGTAACAAGTCAGTTAGTACCCATAAACTACACTGCGAAAGGAAAGAGCTTCGGCCACAGCAAGGGAGGAGAAATCAAGAATCAGAGTGACTGGGCAAGGATCTTGAACCAAAAGCCATGTATACAGAAATGAAGATCTGTCTCCAGCAGCTTCACTCGAATTTGGAGTCATCTCCTCAATGCCCCATAACGACTATTGCCCAACAAAAGCCAAGCTTCTATTATTCTATGGAATGGTTTTCAGCTCATTTGCTTGTACAACATAATCAGATTGTCAGTAGAACATTTCCATATCAAGTAAAGGCAACCTTAAAATAGAACTAATGGAAACCAGCTTACCCTCCAGTCTCCTTAAAATATTCATGTCGCAACAGGTGATGTCTTTGTCAACTGCACGAAGTGAACATAGCATTAACAAAAGGGGTGAGCAATGCTCTCACTGCTCTGTTGCACCTACAATTCACAAGGTGCTATGCTTTGATACTTGGACTCTTCATCTTCCCTTATGTCGCATACCAACACAAAAATATCAACACTCTTTTTGGACACTCAATATTTCAATTGAGCATGTGCATCTTGTTTAAAAATAGCCATGTCAGACACTTAGATTCATGTGTTGAATAAACGTAATTGAGACCAGGTAGCATCTGTGCTGTCAGGCAAGTTCAAGTTACCACATGGCAGACATACATTACATTGAACATGATACAACTGGTCATCATACTCATTAGATCTCAACACATTCATCTACTACATCTATGCCATATCATCGAACCATTCTCATGATGAGATATAGTCTGTTGATTACCCTCTCCCATTAGTTCTGATACTTGGAAACCTATCCCTTCCATCTGTGTTGGATATTGACAATTGAACAACAATGCTCGAGTGGGCGCTCAATATTTCTATTGGTTATGTGTAATTTTTTCTAGAAATAGTCCAATCAAACATTAGGATCAACACCCATGTCAAAAACTCACATCAAGTAGCGTAGCCCATTGGAACTGGAGCTCTACTCCAAATTGTTCTTATCCCAATGTTTCCCACCCGCTAGATTACCTGAATCTTTTGCCTAAATTGAACCTTATAAGATTGATTCCAAGTAGTGCAAGACAGCATCTGATTCCTTGAGATATCTTAACTTCTCGATTGGACTGGTAACAAGAAACTTCAAATACAAAATCATAGTGGAAAGGGATTTGAAGTTAGATTTGGATGGTGAACATGATGCAGCAAAGATGGGACGAGATGACCAGTGGGATTTGGAACATCCCGGACAAAGGAAGGGAAAGGATTGGGGATTACTAAGGCCTAATTACATAGGGCAAATAGTACTCTCAACATGCCTAGTTTGTAATATGATTCAATTCAGATGAATGAAAATCAATTATAACTTTGATGATGTTATTATAGTATTTATAAAAATATCAGTTGGGTTTATTCTTAAGATGGGAAGGAAAAAAAAGAATTCTTACTCTACTGACTAGGCAAGGAAAGCAAATAACTGTATTTTATTTTTGCCCATGGCGACATTGTTTCTATATTTCTAACGAAGAGCTTTATGGTTGTCAATCCCAAGTCAATACTGCATAGTTTTTATGAAACAAGCAGGATGCTTGATATCTTATATCTCAGATAAACTTTTCTGCTTGAGATCAAGCATATCAGCAGTGCCAATAAAAGTAATCTCCTATGCTAAGCACTACTATGCATGAACTCTTAACACTAAATAAAAAGTAAGAGTTCAACATGCTACTTTATTATACCTTTTGAAGTTTCTTTCTTCAATAGAGAAGCTTCATAGTCATGAAATTCAGCACCAATGATATTCTCGTGTATAGGGTTCATAGGTTCAGAAAATTTTGCAGAAAAAGGACTTGGTATATCAGGAGTCGGAGCTTGAACAGGAAGAACAAATGGAGGATTTGAGAGACAGTCACACACTGTGTGTAGCAGCCACCTACCATAATACATCAATAGTTAGTATATCATTTAACACTATGTAGACACAATTAAGAGTCTAGGAGAGGACGAAATGGTTTTCATTTGTAACCTCGACATAACATTGATAAATTCTTACTAATCTGCTAATATACACATAAGACGACGAAACAAAGAAAATAAAGCAGAACTAAGGCCAGATCATAAATGAGAAAAAATACTTGTGCTGCATGCCTCAATCAACCATTTACTAGTTACATATTTTTGCAAATATACTTGAGTAAATTCCAGACTTAAACTACAAGAGAACCTCTCTACCTTGCCCCTCTCCCTTGATGTTTTGTATAGTAGATTCACAATATATATATATTTTTTCCTTCGCTTTTACTTGTAGTTTTATCTCCATCTTCCTGTCATTGTTGAATGGAACTACACATAGAAGTGCATTCTTTTAATGAATTAACCATTTAATAGAGTAGTCCCCTGCCATCGATCTATGTTGTATAGGATATTAAGTACATCCCTAACTACATAACAGGCATGTACAAACAAACCCTTCATACGAATAACTTCTACCAGTAGAGTAATCACATTTCATGATAATTCTTTCTTCACTATATCTCTTGAGAAATTAAATGAAAATTTCTTTATTTCTTTGAAAGTAGAGAGAAAAAGACTCACTGCAGCATCTTTGGATGACGTGACAACGACGGCAGAATGTTTCTTTTTCGATGCCTTAGACCTTATCACAACATCCTCTACACTACCAAACATCTCAAACAGCTGTTGCAGCTTCACAACAGTATAGTCTCCCAAATTACTCTCTCAAGAGACCTTCAACATCCTTTCCTTATCCTTTGCAATTCTTCCATTATCTTCTCTCTCTTTTTGCTCAGATACCTAACAAATTACAGAGACAGTCATATTTGGGATAGGCATAAGAATATTTAAAGATCATCCTTTTGCACTTACAAATACAGTATGAAGTAAATATTCAAATCATCAGACAATTCTCATATGTCAAAGCAAATTGGAATGAGAAACCTCAAAGGAGTGTAAAATAATAGTATAATAGTAAATATTATGAAACAACTACCAGAACTTAATAAATTTCTCCATCAAAACACACTAAAAATGTCAAAACAACAACAACTATACAACAGGATGGGAAGTAGCTTATATGGAATGAAAGCAAATGCGCGAAAATTCTAAATAAAAATTAAAAAATTAATGGAAAAAAATAGATTACCTTGGAAGTCGGATCGGAACCAAAGGTAGGTTTCTTTGCCTTCCTCACCTGGAAGTCGGCGAGTTCCTCCTACAGTCGGGCCGCCACGTCCTTCTCACGACGTTCGGACTGCTTGGTAGAATCTGCTTCGTCTTCTGCCTCCGCTGCTCGCTCCCGTTCCTCTAGATCAGTTGCGAGCTTTCTCCGCTTGGCATCGAGAGCGGAGTCTCAAAGGACTCGCTGATGGAAAATATTGTATCGATAAATCACAATATAAAATGTGCTATTCAATTCTTAAGAAATATAGAAGATAATATTGCGGAAGCGTACCTGAATCCATAATTTACCGTCGTCTTCCAGAAATGTCGTCTGCCGAGAATGATCTTCAATTTGCAGATTCCTTATCCGAAGAGTTTTGTCGATGGGAAACAAAACTAATTGTCGTACTGCAAACTGGGACCATAACCCCTTATATATAAAATCTTAAGTTTGCACATTTCTAATTTGGCCCCTCAACAAATTAGAATTTGCACATGGTATCCACACTTTTAATATTCATAACAATTAAGCCCTTAAGTCATATTCCGTAATTCTAAAATCGATCACATAATTTATATGACTTATTTAATCGATGACATTAAACATTTATAATTACAATCATGACCCCAAAATTCTAATACTCGCCCGCGGCGATCGGGAAGGCGGGCTTCAAACACGCGGCGGGCAGCTCATCCTTGAGCACCTCGAAGGAGGTTTTGAGTCGCTGGAAATAGGAGGCAACGCTGGAAATAGGAGGCAACGTTGGGGTTGTCGGGTCGTTTGTCCGGATGGCAGATCCAAGACTGACTGCGGTAGGCCTTCTCAATCTGCTTTAGGGTCAGCTGTGCACCTTCTTCAACGGAAGGCAGGCACAGAACGGCCTAGTGGTCACTGGTCAGCGTCCTCATCACAAGACACTTCCGTGCCACAGCCTCCGGCCACGGCGTGAAATCAGCTAGAGATTCGAGGGAGTCAAGGAGTGGACGCCGGCGACGGTGCCGGGGACGGAGGACGTTGGGGCTAAGTCGGAAACCACGGCGTTATGCGAAAACGGATTTTAAGGTGACGGTTATTGTGTAAATGAACTATATGAAATACTAAAAAAAATAATATTTATTTTTTTTATAAAAAAACTCAAAATTCAAATTTTAAAAAGTTGTAATTTACCAGCGCAGATCATTCATAATTTCTAATCAATTTTTGATCCCAAATCAAAAGAGGTTTGAATTAGAGAATTTATATATAAATCCATGATCTAATCCAATGGTTCTTCTGATTAGACCAAAAGGAAACTATAGATTATGCGCGAACCAAACTCAACTAGAAACTACAAAGACGAGTAGAATGACTGTATTTAAGAAGTTTAATTATTTTAAATTCATTTAATTGTTTTGACAAAGCTATTAGATGATTTTTAAAAAAAAATTCAAACAAAAAATACAATATATAATATTGGAATTTAATTTTTAAACTACTAAAAGATCTTTTAAAACTTATTAATAAAAATAATTCCACAATAGGACTATAAAAGGGCTAGTTTTGAGAATTTCACATGCCTAGACAACAAAACTACAACAATGAAACTATAAAGCAAGGAAGAGATACAAAATAGCGGAATTAAGAAAACATAAAAAGACAATGAAATCTCAAAACATTTTGTATTAATATTTGATTTTTTACAGTTACCCAACGGTTCTGTTATACATTGCATAATTTACGCGCATAATGAACTTGAGAGAATATCGTTAGCAAATTAAATTTTTAATAAACATAAAAATATTTGAATCTCAAACAGACATACCCTAAAATTAAAAAACATTAGTTCAATAGCAAATTAAAACCACAATGGCAAGATGACAATTCAAAATCTCCAAATTAAAGGGCATTCAAAAAGAATCACTAAGAGGCAAAATAAACTTCTTATTTCTATTAAGCACAGAGAGACGAGTCATATGGGAAAAAAAAAGTGTAAACCCTCGTCATTATCAACTATAATCTTCATATAAATATGCCGATCTCGCTCACGAGTTCGCATTCGTAGTTTTATTTCTTGGGCAGCGTGAGTGAAAACCCCAAGAACCCATGATCAATCTTACAAAACTAAATGCCGTCGTAAAGCAAAAGCTCTGCAGTAATGACTTCTTACGTACGCAAGAACGAAACTAATTCTTGGTGTTGATCAAGCTCCTAATGACGTAATGAAGGATTCCGCCATGGTCATAGTATGCCAGTTCCACCTGCATCAAACGCACCTTAAGTGCTATAACAAAACTGTAGAGCGTAAAGGTACATTGGTGCAACAGTTATATACCTCAGTGTCGAAGCGAACAGTGCATGTGAAGGACTTGCCATCGTCAGTAGTTACAGTGACATCTTGGCCAGGTTTAATGTCGCTCACATTGCTTGGGAGGTGCATAGTGTAACGTTCGTGGCCTGTCAAACCAAGAGTCTCTGCGTCCTCCCCAGGCTTGAAACAAAGGGGCACAATTCCCATGCCAACAAGGTTGCTACGGTGAATTCTCTCAAAGCTCTTCGCTATTACTGCTTTAACGCCCTGCAATGGTGCAAGGGGTTAGACGAAACTTGCAATCAGGAGCGATCCTCACCCTACAATAAGTTGTTCAATTTGATAGTAACGAGAGAGGAAAACACATACTTGAAGCATGGGGCCCTTTGCAGCCCAATCGCGAGAACTTCCACTACCATATTCCTCACCTGCCAATACTATAGTATCATGGCCTTCACTTTTGTATCTCTGCAGAAAAAGTGCGAGTGTGTCAGTCAAATGGAACCAAACGCTAAAGAATTTGAACAAAACCAAAGACCATAAATGCAGGTTTATGCAGTATCTAGTAGACTATTTATGGCTAGAAATCCCAACTAACTTACCATGGCAGCATCAAAAACAGAAAGTTTCTCCCCTGTGGGAATGTGAATAGTTTTGGGGCCGACTTCTCCTTTCAAGAGTTTGTTAACAAGACGAATATTTGCAAATGTTCCCCTTGTCATCACCTCATCATTACCACGCCGACTCCCATACGAATTAAAGTCTTTTGGATCCACACCATGCTCCATCAAGTACTTGGCAGCAGGACTATCCTTGGGAATGGCTCCAGCAGGTGAAATGTGATCTGTTGTGATACTGTCACCAAAGTTTAGCAAGCAGTAGGCATCTTTCACAGGGTGTGGCCCAGGAGGAGACATCCTCATATTTTTGAAGTAAGGAGGTTCATGAATGTATGTTGATGTAGGATCCCAGGTGTACTCTGTACTTGAAGGAACAGAAAGCTGATTCCACATGGGATTGCCATTGGTTATTGCCTCATAGGTACTCTTAAACATGTTTGGCAACACGCTGGATTGTACAACCTTAAGAAACAAAAGATACAAAAGTGAGATTTAACCAAGCCTTATGGATGAAGTTCTTTGCAGGAAAAAAGGGAGCAGGGTTAAATATACCTCTGCTATCTCTTCAGTACTAGGCCAAACATCTTTGAAGTAGACCTTCTTTCCATCTTTTGAGGTCCCTAAAGGTTCTTTTTCAAAGTCAATATCAACCTGTAAAATGATTGTCGTTAGGCAAACAAATGGGAAGTGTTAAAATTCTCTCCCTAACAGTTCTTTTTCTATCTTTCTTTTCCATTTTTTGATGTCTCTTTCTCTCTGTATTTACGCTCCTGCTCTCACTCTTAATGCATCTCTTCCTCTTCACCGTGAAGTTATCCACCATGCATGTCATTCGCAAGAAAGCATCACTCCTCTTCTCTCCTCTCTGCTACTCTTCTCTCTCCTCAGTATCTCTCTTTGTCTCTCTCTCCCTCCTGTCTCTCTGTTTCCCTCATGTGCACCACATCCACTTGGGAGCAAAGCAAGGAGAACAATCAATCTATTCACGACTTGAGAAGCTCCAATGGTAACAACTAATTCGCCTTGCGTGTCACTTGGCGGGCAGTATAATAAATTCACTTGTTCTGCGATCCACACAGCTCAAGTGCTCGACGCTTTAATCCATGATACAAACAGATCATCTTAATGTTGGTTTCTCTCTCTCTCTCACACCTCCTGAATACCATTGTTATAATTTCTTTTCTAATTATCTAGTATTTCAGGTCATTAAAGAAGATTGGTTTCCATTTTTTCTCCGCCAATATCTTTCTTTGCCAAAAATCGGTGTCACACTTTCATTGTGTTTCTTCCCTCTAAATGATCCAAAATCACAATTTCTCTTGGCATGTCTCCTATCAAAATGCACGTTGGAACCCTAGTTCTCACTTTTGGTTGCAACATTTTTATCTATTTATGCTGTTGCAAAGCTTTGCAAACTTCAGAATCTTGTGATATACCTTCAGAATGAAAGGCATCAAATAAGCACATTCTTCTGAAAGTAAAATAAACTCATTTTTTGAGGATCAGATCAGCTCAACTTCAATCTAAAAATTAATGTCCTCAATGAATCGTTGCAACTTAGAAATCTTGATCAAGCATTTTTTTTTGTATTTACAGAATTATTTTTGATATAACAAGATAAAAGAACAATATATATAATTAAACAATGTTTTCTATTTGTGTGTGTGTGTGTGACTGCTTTATTATTTCTTACTATGTTCAGCAAATGCTAAATAATAGAAATCACAGAAGAAGCTCAACTTTGTTTTCTACTTTCCCATAAATGAACATAAACTAGCTTAGCATATGTACCGTGCCAGCAAGAGCATAAGCTACGACAAGTGGAGGCGATGCTAGATAATTGGCTCTGGTCAAAGGATGCACACGCCCCTCAAAGTTTCTATTTCCGGACAATACAGCAGCTGCAACTATGTCTGGAAGTGCAAACCAATTTCAGAATTCATTTCTGTAGAGAAAAAGTAGTAGAATATAGGAATTATAGGAATGAGAAATCTCACCATTCTCTGCTATTGCAGCAGAAACAGACGCATCAAGGTCACCAGAATTCCCAATGCAAGTGGTGCACCCATAGCCGACTATGTTGAAGCCAAGTTGGTTTAAATACTTTTGAAGACCACTGAAACAAGCATTCCAGTGTCAAAATTTAAAAAATCAGAAGTTAGAAGTTACAATCACTAAGGGTATTGCTGCTATCATCATTGAAGCTACCTTTTCTCTAAGTATTTGGTTACAACTCCAGAGCCAGGAGCAAGGCTCGTCTTAATCCATGGTTTGACCTTTAAATAATGAAAGAAAATAAAAAATTGGTAAATCATTGGCATGCATTATAAAATACATCCTGAACTTCATCATGGACAAGCAAATTTATCCAACTCAATAACGAACAATTTTACCACAGAAACTAATGTGTGGATAAAATGCATTCAGATAAATACAAATAGTTTTGAGAAGTCACTAGGAACAAACTTGTTACCTCTCTGAGTACAAGGATATAAAAATAGGAGAAAGTATAAGACTGTGAGCAGCAAAAGACGATAGAAAAAAAAAAACAAGTCAATGGAGAAAACAATGATTATAAATTCTAGTTAAATCAGATGCAATATCCAATCAGTAGTTTGAAACATGTCTTCAATTATTTGATTAAAAACATAAATTGGAAATACAAGTCATTGAAATCTAAATTTTAGAAAATATCAATCAAGGCAACAATTAATTTATGTTAATTGCAAATTTTCAAGGATGGTGGATGCCAATGCTTGAGAAGATTCATGAGGTCAACAAACATGCTTTAATAAACACGGGTTGAGGATGATGGATTTATAATGCCATGTTCTTTGTTCAACAATATAAGGAAGGTATGCCTGGTAGATTAAAATGAATAATAAAGCATATACAAGGAAAGATACTTTTAAAGTATTCTCTTTTACAAGTCAAAAAGGAAAACAAGAAGTCATAGCATGCTGTCGAGAAGATGTTAAAGATTATTAATGTGTCAGAAATATCTAAAGTAGTCATATTCTCAAATCAATAATATTTATTTGAATATTTTATTTTTGTACTTTGCAAACATTCATTTATGAGAAAAACAATTATCAAAATTTGAGAGAGAAAAATAGGAAATATGCATTGTTAGGAAGCATCAAAATGGAATGTAGTAGCCAACCTCCAGGCCTAACTCACAAGCTTTCTTTGCAACCAAAGCCGCACCTAGCATTACACTTGGATTTGATGTGTTTGTGCAACTGGTAATCGCAGCAATGACAACATCACCATGTTTTATCTGGACAGGGCTACCATGGAAAGAGAATTCTGCAATTTTATTTTGAGATTCTTTTGGCACACCAAAACCCTACAAAAACACACGGTACACCAGTATAGAAAAAGCACATTGCACCCAAACTGTATTTTCTATACATAAATGCGCTTTGTTGCCAAAAGTAGTCTGTTCTCTGCTGGATTGTAAAGTCCAGAATGACAATGGAATGATTAAGTATAATGCTCATCGCCTTTTATCTAATGTTGCTTCAAAAAGGGTATATAGAAGTGCTTGCAGCTGTAATACTGATGACTAACAAGCAAATAAGTGGTATTATGTAGATCAATGGTATTCATAAAATTATCAATATCTTGAGTACCTTGAATCCAACTTTGTTATCCAAACAAGACTGCCAATCTGCTTTCATTTCTTTCAAAGGAACTCGATCATGAGGCCTGCACATTAGTATATTCAGTAACACTACAGCTAGAACTTCAATCTGTGTCCAGGGTCTCTAACCTCTTAGGTCCTGATACACATGGTTCAACATGTTCAAGATTCAACTCCAAATAAGATGAATACACTCTATCAATTTGAGGCTGGAAATGAGTTACGAGTCAGAACAACTATTAACAACTACAATGCTACAATTATTAAGTAAACACTGAGTCGGGAGCAAGTTACCTGGCTATAGTCAACAAACATCTTATTAGCCCGTAAGTAGCACTCTATCATGGCAACCTAAAATTTGAAATAATATTATTGAACATAGAAGCATTTTGAAAAGTCCTCAGAACAGAAACTGGAAAGTAACAGGAAATTACAGTTGCATCGCTCCGCCCAGTCAATTTCAGATATTGCAGTGTGACATGATCAACTGGGAAGAAACCCATAGTTGCTCCATACTCAGGGGACATATTTGCAATTGTGGCTCGATCCGCCAAAGAAAGTTCACTCATGCCTTCTCCTGCATTAAGAAAATAAGAATTTTCAGCAAAAGGAAAGGAGGATCAATGATATAACCCATAAGTCAACTTACCATAAAACTCAACAAACTTCCCAACAACACCATGCTTCCTTAGCATTTGGGTCACAGTCAAAACCAAGTCTGTAGCCGTCACACCATTCCTCAATTTCCCTGTGAGCTTGAAACCGACAACTCTAGGAAGCACCATACTCATTGGCTGCAAAGATTATTACATTATGATTTTTTTTGGCATGTTAGGCATGTCTAACGAAGTCATCATCCTGCAAAGTATGTTTTGATTCTGAAATTTAGTCTTTGATTGGAATGATACAGATTTAGTACTATATTGTATTGTGCTAGGATAATTTTAGTGCTTATTTAATTGAATTATTAATGTTAGCATAATTAACTTTCCTTAAAATAAGTTGTAAATTTTAATCAATTGTTTACATAATAGTTATAATATACTTAGGTTATAATTATTTTCTGCTAATTATAATTAATTATTTGATTTTAGTTTACTTGTAATTACAATTATGATTTATTAATTACAAGTAAATATTTACTATAAGATATAAGTAAATAATTATACTTTTAATTACTATTTAATAGTAAATTATCCTAAACTTAATTACTATTTACTATATTTTTCCTAATAGTAATTAATAGAATTATTTTATAATTTATAACACAAAAATTAAGTTATATACATATATATACACAAAAATTTTAGCCTGCACACCCTGATATGTGATCATGGGCGACATCTCACGTGGCGAGCTGACGCAACGTTAAATCAAAATTTTTAATTTCTCTTCTCTCTCCTGCACTGCGCAGAAAAAAACAGCACAGTGTAGCTGTTTTCTTTTCAAAACAGCAATACCGTGGAATTGTTCTTTAAAGAACAGCTAAACCCTAAACCCTAAAGAACAGCTCTATGGTAAAAAAACAGCTCTGCCATATAGCTGTTTTGTATG
>JBBPFP010000133.1:4326426-4337968 GCA_037974795.1 Kaempferia galanga | reverse complement strand
GGAGATGAGGAAAAGCAGAGAGAGAGAGAGAGAGAGAGAGAGAGAGAGAGAGAGAGAACGATGTGAATCTAAATTACATATACATTGTGGAGCCTATGACTTCACATGTATATATGCAGGATAATATCCTTGCAACAATCCAGCGCATTTGATTCTTGTTCTGTTGGTTCCACTGTACCATCCCTTGCAAAGATTCTTTCTAATATTGAGAGTTTTATTCTGAGTATTCTACAGAGAATAATTTTCGCACCATATTTTCTTATCGCAAACAAGTAACCACATGCAATCTACAATTAGTAATTAAGAGTATTAACAAACGTGGATACCCTCATTGAATTGCATATCAAAGTTGCAAAGCAAAATAAATACTCAAATGGTACTTTTTAAGCATACATGGTTCCTCCTAGATACCTGATAATAGAGTGAAAGGTTAGGAAATAATTTAGCTTAAAATATTTAAGCTTACTAATAAAGAGCTCGATTGCAAGCAAAAAGATTAATCTTTAAAGAATTTAAACATGATGGAAGTTGCATGACTATAGAAACTGAGATAATTAGCACTTCACGAAAACAACAATCAATAACTGCACAAGAAAAAGTGTATTGATGACTAGAGAACTCATTTGGGTGATTCGAATCGAGTCCCAAAAAAGGGAATAATTTGTGTGACTGAAAAGCTAAGAATCCGTGCAGAAAACAGACTAATGACAGAAATCCGGTAACGTCACAAAAATTACGCGGCTTTCTGCAGTAATAACTCATTCACGTGAAATTTTGTATTGAAGCTATCGAAGAGAACAGGTTTACCTTTAAGATGAGATGGGGATTGAAGGAGACTTCATGTAAAGTAGGGAGCAGGCGGTCGAGGAACGACGGACGGATGTAGACAATGGTGTTGGCGAGTAGGAGGCCGGCGGTGACTGGGGGCTTGTGGCCGAGGCGGTGGAACTCGGACGCCACTTGCAGCGCAAGCAGTGGCAGCATCCCCCTCGTCATCCGGCCCCATGGCCCACCGTCTCTGTTGTGATTTCTGCTTCTGAAGTAGTACCAAGACATGGATTCGTTGCTCCGCTCCCTGCTCCTCGCTCTTCTCCGATCGTGGTCGAGGCGATCGCGGTCGTTGCCTCTTTCGCCGTCTCGCTGATGGAAGAGGGAAGGAATCGCGTGCCCTTCTTTCCTTGGACGCCAAGAAATAGGAGGCGGACAGTCGCCGTGATGGAAATGAGAGACGGAGATACATCTCGAAGGATCGGGCCCGACCCAAGTCGGCATCGAAATTAAACACTTGACAAAACAGGAAAAAAAAAAAGAGGAAAAAAGAGGTTTATTATTATTTTTTAATTTAAATAAACAAAATTTGACTGAGAAATTGTTTAAAAATAAGCCTTATGGATCGCATCTGGTCCTTGGATTTAGTCACTGTTTACTTGGGAGTCTGTTTACTTGGGAGGACCACGGTGGAACCGGGCCCGATGCGCTAGATTAAAATGGAAGTGTTTGATCGACCCCTTCGCCTTTCTGGAACGTTCCTAAGTTTTGCCACTCTTCTCCTGGACACCCACCCGCACGATCTCGCCCCTCCGGAATCCTACCGAGTTTCCAAAATTCAATTTCTCCCCTCGAGAAATGAATAAGATTTAGCATTGAATTGATCTCGATGAGTCGGGCCATCGCTTCTTCTTCGACGGTAGAGCAGCTCGTAAGGAGTGAAGTGCCGGATTGGGACGACGAGGTCACCGCGGTAGCCCGCTTCAAAGCCTTCAGCGGGCAGCGGACGGATTGGGAGCCCAAATTTGTCTTCTGGCGGGATCTCATCATCAGAGTCGCTCGCCGTCTGGGCGTCTGCACCCTGAGACTCTCCGAGGTCTGTGATTTGGGTGCATTTAGGTTATCACTGGAGTGAGAGGAGGATAGTTGAGTTCTTTCTGCTACATGGATAATTGGATACTTCAGTTGGACTAATTCACCCACTGCTCTAAATGATAATTTTAGTGACCATTTTTCTTTGTTTATACTAAAATTTCATTCACTAGTGTAACTTCAACAAATAATGATACTAGTTTTCCTGATTTATTTTATAGAATTATTATATTTTTTATCCTTGAAAAATGGCAATCACTGTTGTATATTTGCTCATTTTGAAGCCTAAGTTAATAATAGCCATTTGGCCATGAAATATGTTTTGTTTATGCAGCTTCGTATTTTTTATCTCCCTTTTTCCCTCCATAACATCCTGCTTATCATATTTGGTTTTAACAAATAACCATATGGGAAATATCTATTAACCACTTTCGTGATCAATTTAGCTATGTGGTATTCTAATAAGCTATGAGTTATGACTATACCTACTTTTATGCTCTACAATTTAGGTGAAGAATACATGGTTTTCTAGAGGAGGATTGACTCCCTTGTGTCTTGACAGGGTCCTGGTAAGCTTAATTAATCATTATCCTTCATGTGATTTCTTGTTCTTTGGATTTGTATTCACGTTTATTCTATGTCAAGACATTATGTTTGCTATTCCAAGCGGACCATCATTTATGTAGTTGAGCATTGCCAGCTTCTTTCCAACATAAACTTGATATTGCATGAGAATGATGTATATACATATCATTTCATCTAGTATCTAGAAAGACTTTTTTTTTTTGGCTAGCATTGATACTTGTGGGAGAGCCAATATTTCTCAGAAAAGATGTCTTTTGCGAGTGCATAATTATCTCCTCTAAGAAATGTTGTCCCAGTGTCTGCCAGAAAGTTATAACTCCATCTTAAAGTTCTACTTAGCAGTTTGTTAATGATTTGTTTTTTTTTTTCAACTAATAATACCTAAAGTAATATTTGGACTTGTGCTGGTAATTTGAACAGAGATCTATAATACCTAAAGTAATATTTGGACTTGATTTAAACCGAAATTTCTAGTTAGAAGACTCTCTCTCTCACTCACTGGATACATCAAAATTCAGAAACTCATTTATTAATGCTTAATGAGACTGTAGATCTCCTAACTGTTAACTTCTTGGAAATAGATGGTTGAGATTAGTAAATCAAGTCTGTATGTGGATAGAAGGATACAGAACTTAGAGTCATGATCAGTTGCAGGAGTGACTATAAAATACTTTGGTTATCTTAGTTTTGAAGTAAACTCAATGTTGTCTGGAAGTTGCACCTTTACCTGAATCAAATTTCTTGTTTGGAAATTGTTCTTTTATTGTAGTGTTAAGATTCTTGCTTGTAATTCTAGACTTACCTTAATGTTTACTTCAGAAAGAAATGTATTGCAATGGTGATGTTTTATTGAGACAAGATCTAATTGATCCGTCCAGTGGCCGTATCTATCGGTTGCTTAGAAGAGCAGGGCAACTTGTTGGTGCGTTTAAATCATCATCTTTAATAGATAGTGTTGAAGAGTGTCTCATCCTTAAGCCACTACTTCAAGTAAGTAGCAAAGTTTGTTTTATCAATTTGTTCAAACTCATAAATGTTATGTTTTAAAATAAAAGATTGGTTTGGTCCATTGAGTATTGCAGGAATATTCTTCTAATGTTATTAAAAATCTTACCGAAAAGCATTGGACTTCTACTTGTGTTGTCACAATGGATGAGTTCAGGACTGCCTGTAAAGGGTCTGGTGAAGCTTCTTTGATCTTAAGTTATCTTTGTGAGTATGGAAAGGCACAATATATCTCAATAAGGAAGGAAGAGATTATTGAGGTAAATAATCTGTGCATCGTTTAAATGTTATAACTGTCACACCCTCATTATCATGTTTTAGCACTTTCAGTGCCCTAAGTCGTGTTAGTATGTACGCCAAAATCAATCTCATGAAATGTGAAATGTGATAATTTTCGTTTATTCACTTTGGCTGCTTCCTCTAGGGTGTGAAAGTGTCCTTGGTGCCAGCTCCTGTACCAAGTGTCTCCAGCCTGGATTATGATGCTTTACATTTAGTATGGACAGCAGAAAAGTTGCAGCGGCAAATTAATGTGATTGATAGCCGTTGGGAGCTGTAATTTTCTCTTCCTCCTTAGTTCTGTTACATCTGAGATAGAATACTAATCTAAAACTTAATGAATACTAATCTGGAGAGGTAGAATTCCATAGTTTAAGCTTCTCTGGTGCTGTCCTAACAAAGAAAATTCAGCTGGTGTATACTGTTGAATATTGATCACGTGACATGACTTGTGTAGACTGCAATGTTGTACTTTGTTTATTTTCTAGCGAACTTGATTTGGTGGCTCTATGATTCGAATAACATTTTCACATGACCTGGCATGTTACTTTCATACATCTTACTTTCCGTACATTTATTTCTTATCTGGATGCCAATTATTGATGCGTGTTTAACACAACAGGAATTTTCAGTGACCAAGTTATATCCCTATAATACCCATTTGACAGAATAGGAATTGCCATACTGAGTTATTTTCCTACAATTACCCATTACCTTTTTGGTCAGCCTGAAATTGTAACTCAATGGTCTGCATTTTTGCTTTTTGTCTATGAATATTTAAGACGACTGCAAGTATGAAATGGTAATTGCTGATACCTGTGTTACTGTTTTTACCCATGGTTGTTTCATTCCTCGTGCACCGAGTCACTTTGAGCTTTCTTTTGCATTCTCTTAGAAAGTTGCTATTGCAACTTCAATTTATTAGAACACCTGAGGAAGCAAATTCCAAATACAACAATTGTATATAGACAACTATGTGATTCTCTAGTTTCCAAAAAAATGGAGAGAGAAAAGAATAGCTCTCAAGGATATCTGCAGATTTTCATTTTGCTTATTTGGAAGAGAAACCCTATGGATCTTTTTTTGAACACGAAGTACATTTTTCTGTTTTAACAATCTGCAAAAAATGATCTCAGCATTATTTGCTTGTGCTTTCTACAGTTCGAGGAAAATGGCATTGACATCCTTTAAGTTGGGAAATAAACAAGCTGCGTACAGGCACATACGACAGTCCAAATTGCTGTCAGAAACCAGATCAAAACACACTTCCTTTTTGGAACGGGTGGAGGAAGTTCTCAGTGTCATTGCTGATGCTGAATCCACTAAAAAGGTTACTTTCAAAGGGAAATGACTGGTTGATAATGTATCTATTCACTCACTCCTTGAAGATATTTCTAAGCAATGATTGATTCTCTTCCACCTTGAACTATCAGGTTTCTGAAGCTATCCAGGTAGGTGTTCAAGCAATAAAGGAATGTAGTATTAACGTGGAAGACGTGCAGGACCAACTCCAAGAACTTGATGAACATATTAAAGCACAAAAGGAAGTCACTGAAGTCTTAGGTAATGCCTCATATCTTTTCAACAGGACAAAGCAAGAAGGGTTTATAGTCATTACCTTTCCTGGTCGTTCAGGCTTGTCTTTCTGTTAGGGAAATATTTCCCAATTTTGGCCAAAACCATCCACCCAAATCGTACAGAAAATGTTGATTTGGGTGAATGCATCAATTTTACCTAGATAAAAGAATTCAAAATGATTTTTTTTTTTGTTTTACTAATTTGTTATTTTTTTAGTGTTTTCACAAATTTTACATCTCTTCCTCCTTTCCCCTGAAGGAAACATGGGAAAGATATCTCTCTTAGTTTCTTTCCTCCAAGATATCCTTTCCCTATAAATTCATTTCTATGCTTTTCACTCCCTTACATTTTCCCTCTTCAGTAGGAAAACTGGTCATCTTAGCCCTATTAGACAAACTATCATCCCCAACACACCCATTAATTCTGCCCAGCCACCACGCTCATATTTGTTAGGCAGTGGAAAAAGGAATAGAAGAGAATAAGCAGCTAGGTGGGTATTAGTTTTGCTTTATTTTTCAAATAACGCACAGAAACAAATAACAAATAAAGAGAACATTTAGAAAGTTCAATATGACAATCAAGCAAACTATATTCGAGATGATGTAACAATTGTTTGTTTGTTTTTTTTTGTTTGAAAATGAAAAAAAAAAGATGTAGGAAAGATTTAGAAGAGCATGTGGAAGGATAGAAAATTTTATAGCCTGGAAACAAATTCAATAATTTTGAAAGGATTTGACATAGATGAAATATATTAGATATAATTTTAGATAATATGGCATTTTGGTATCTTGGGTAGGACGTGTGGGCACAGAATACCTCCTAATCTACCCTAGGCATTCTTCAGTTTGTGAAATTCAAAATGAAACTGCCAAGCACGTACTGCAACTGGGTTGGTGCATGGCACGGGTTAGTTCTATATTGTCATCCTCACTTATATTTACAGTATGAATCATCATTCCTTTGAGCAAACAAAATAGTATATAGTAGGTATTTCTAGGTTCTATTGGCTTGCCCATGTATACATGCAGTGAAGTTCCTAAAGTTAGAATTAAAATTGTTTGAAATGAATATAATATCATGATAATCTAGCGAAATATAGGATTTGCTTGATCAATTTCTCAACTGCAGGAAAAAAGTGGTTCATGATGCACAAGATATAATTTGCCGACTTATTTTTGGGGCTTGGATTTATATATTTAGTAATGGAGATTCCTTTTTTTTTTCTTGTAGAATCCACGCCCTTACAGACACTGGACATGGATGACGAAGACATTGAAGAAGAATTTAGGAAGCTGGAGCTCGAAATCTCGGGTGAGGTTCACCCACCTAAGCTCCAGGAGCCTGTTGGCCAAGATGTTAATGGAGCAAGTTCACAAGTGTTCTCCGAGATATTGACTCAGGACCTGTCTAAACTCAACCTTGAGGCGGCTTAAGTTTGTTTAACATTATCAGCTGCGTCTATTGATCTTGAAAACTTGAAAGATTAGAGGGGAAACTCTGCATATCTGTACAGATAAACAGACTGTAAAAGTAGCAGATAATTCTATAAATATATTTTCTGTTCTACATTTTTTTAAAAAAAAATTATGTAACCCTTGCAAAGCCCATCTAGTAACTTTTCTGCTCCAAGTTCGTATGTTAATGATTCCGGGATCACATTGCAGTCTGTCTTCATTGGTGGTAATTTCTTTCAGTCTGCCCTTTAATCTATGAAAAACTTTATTTTTTTTTGCAAAAGCTGAGTTTGCCTGGCAAGTTTATCTTGTGATTTAATTTTTCCATGATGCAAAAGAGTTGCATCTCATGCTGTGGATGAAATCAAGGAGTTGAACTTAAAAATTGCATCTCTAGTGATGAAATCGAGCTGAGTCAAAAATGTATCCAAATTGGATTTGATCTGATTGTGTAGCATGTTATAGCAATGTTTATGGACTAGAATTGCATGCCACGTTCAGAATTGCTTCTCCAATTTTAATTAAAAATTCAATATAAACTATTGTAAATAAATTATAATTTTCGTGTTTATACGAACTTATCCAAAAGTACATATCATTTATTAAAATTTTAGTTATTTCTCTATAAACACCCACGCATTAAGTGGATTATTGACTAATTTTGAAATAGTTGGAACCCAAAATCTAAACAAAAATAGTATGTTGTGCTTTTCGCCCAACTCTTAACTGAAACTTCCAAATTAACACAAAGTTTTATTTTACCTCCCATAAATTACATTTTATAATTGCCATTTTAACGCCTCTAAACTTTAAAATTATTGTCAAAATAACTTCTTCTTTATCACTAATGCTACAATAGTGATCTTAGTTTTTTTTTTTTTTTTTTTTTTTTTGTAATAACCTGTATAACAGACAAACTAATCCGCCTACACTTCAAGTGATTTACAAATTAACGTATGCTTTAAAAATCGAAGAGAAACTACTTAAAAGACGTATCAATCCCTAGATAAATATATGTTATGCAAATTCTAATGACAAGCTAATTTAAAATTTATTTTATTCACTTTGAGCTTAAAACTAAATATATAGATACATATCAAATTTTTAACTAAAATTTTATTTTAATGGAAAAAGTATTACAAGTGAAACATAATTAAATATACAAAATAATATTTTAGGAGTGAAACATCAATGTACGATAGATATTGTTATAATAATTTTAGGCAATATAACAATTTTAATTAAACCTATTACAATAAAATTCAACCAGTTAGATTAAAAAAAAAGATAATTTGAAAAGAAAAGATAGGATACAATACAAGTCATACAACACCTGTTTTTTCAACATAGATGCTTTTTTCACAATAATGAAAAAATAAAGCACCCCTTTTATTTGTTTTCCCCATAATTTAAACTATAAGCTATCGCATAAATGGCCTTGCCTCTTTAGATGCCTGCGCCTTGAAGCATCTACCATCTCTATAGGGAAATAATTTGGAAAGGATAAGACTCCAATATTAGGCGAATCCGAGATTAACATTTGAGGAAATTCTCTTTTTGAAGCATGTGAATTGTAGGATGAGCAGACTGACAAAGAGAATTTCTAGAAACAAGCAGATAATATCAAAGTTCACTTTCCCCAAAAGTTTCATAAACCAGCCTAACTTTGGGTTTTCTCCACTTTGTTCTTGATCTTCTGCTCTATGATTGCTTTTTCAGTATCTAGACTGAACATTCTGTTGAGTGCATGCATATTTTCTAGGGTCTCGTCAAGACTTCGGCTGTCATTGCCATCGCATCGCAAGTGCTGCAGCGGACCATGAAGCAGCTTATTCACAATACCGGTGCTAAGAGCCTCTATGTCTCTTTTCATTTTCTTTGTCAAAGCATCATCACCAATCTTCTGTAAACATCTCTCAAGCTCTGAAGCACGAATTCTATCTGCATATGACCTTAGCTTCTTGATGGTTGGCACAGTTTCCAACGAGTCTCTCCACGCCTCAAACCTTTTCAATTCTTGAGAGATTATTGACTGAGCTTCCATTGCCTTCCTCAATCGTTCTTCTTTGTTGGCTTCCACCACCTCCGTGAGGTTATCAACATTATAGACTTGAACATGCTCAACATCTGCGACACAAGATCCTATATTTCTAGGAACAGCAATGTCCACAAAGAGTCTAACGCCACCGACTGCCTCGTCCACAGGTGGAAGAGCTTCAGCATGTTCTTTCAAGAAAAGTGGTGTTGCAGATGCAGTGCTCGTGAAAACAACGTCTGCTTCTGCAGCTGCATCAAACATTTCAGAGAAAGGTCTGTAGATGATTTCAACTTCTTTTATTTCCTCACGAATAGCATTAACTCTCTCCTCTGATCTGTTCACAACCACGATACTTTTGAACCCTTTTGCAGCTAGATGTTTGATGACAAGTTTCCCCATCTTGCCAGCCCCAATCACCAGCATTCTTGCAGATGTTGAGTGTGACTTTGGAAGCTTCATAAGAGCCAACTCAACCGCAGCTGAACTCACAGAAACTGCACCAGATGAAATGTTGGTTTCATTGCGAACTCGTTTTCCAGTAGTGATTGCATCTTTGAACATCCTGTCAATATTCTTTCCCAATACTCCACTGCCTTGCCCAACTCTTACAACTTGTTTAACTTGAGCAAGAATCTGACCTTCTCCCAATACAAGAGAGTCAAGCCCTGCAGCTACTTCAAACAGGTGCTTGGTGGCATCAGTATCGCGGAGCATAAAAAGATGCTCTCGAAGCTCTGCTACTGGAATCCCACTTGTCTACACACATTGCAAAAGGAAATGAGCATCAATCAAGATGAATAAGTTGAACAGAATCGCAATGCAGACATCTGTAAGTACTTGTTAAAAATGATAAAATGAAATACCTTTGCCATCCAATCGATAACTTCTCTGATTCCTCGGTTCCAAGATAAGGCAACCACATATATTTCGATTCGGTTGCAGGTACTGAGGACTGCGGCTTCTTCTATATGATTCAAACTGCACAATTCTCCAATAGCACGAGTCCATTGTGCCTCTGGAACAGCAAGTTTTTCACGCATCTCGACAGGTGCTGTATGAACACTAAGACCTATAACACCTATGCTGCTCCTTTCATTCATGTAACCTGCAAATCAAGAGTCAAAATAAGTTGAGAATTATGTGGAATAAACATCTTAATCACTGTTTCCAAATAATATTCAAGTTGTAAAATAGCATTGGTTAGAATTATGAGGAAATTCATAGGAAGAAAATTCTCTCCACACAATGAGTAGCATATATAGTAGTGCAGCTCAAGGATAATATGTACATGAGATAATTTGGATGCCGAACTACTAGAATGATATTACTTATTGGAGAGAAACAAACTGCTTCACAATAGTCTAACCCAACTGTGTAAGAGTTTTGAAGCTTTTCAAGGATGCACCGTCATCCTTATAACTATATGCGATTAATATGGTCACATTAACCTACTTAGATCATACGAAAAAATTCCAGTTACACAGTTAGAACAGACAGCGGTGCTGCATTTCTGGCCAGTAAGGAAGGCTGAACTTAAGAAAGGAAGACAAAGAACTGAAAATAGATCAACATCAAAATCCCTATGTTAACTCCGGAATAGGGTTAAAGTTCAACCCACGGCAAAAGGGGAAAAAGAACGTTTTCCTAACAGTAAACTTCTAGCTTTGACAGATAGATCTTCATTCGAAGAATTAAGTCATATATTTCTAACGTGAAAAATAGGGGGAAAAATAAAAAGGACAAAGGGAAGGGAATTGTTACTTACGATCGGCGGAGATCTTGAACTGCTCGAGCGCCGAGGCGCTGGATTGCTTCTCCTCGAGATCCACCCCGGCGTCGCAACGCGGGCTCATCCGGAGAGCCAGCTTCCGCCAAGGTCCTCTCGTACCGACGCGATAAAAGCCACCGGAACTCCTCGGAAAGGAGAATGCCCTGGTGGAAGAACCGCTTCGAAGGAAAGGCCCCGTCCCTGCAAGGGTTGTCGAAACGCCACTGGAAGCCGCCATAGACAACAAATCTCAGCAGGAGTAGGAAACCCTAACACTGAATCAAAAACCCGAAGGAAAAAAGGAAAAATAAAATCTGGCAATCAATTTGCAGAACGAGAGAGACAAATTAAACCAGAGAATGCGATCGGAAGAGAGAGGAGAGGATGGGAATCATCTCGCTGGAATCGTCTCGCTCTCCCTTCCTCTCCTGCTCTCCTCTTTAGGGTAATGTGCGTGTGGAGTTGGTCGTCGTAGGTAGGCAGCTCGACGAAGAAGAAGACGGAAAGAAAATAATAGAAATTAATAAATAAATAAATAAAGGACAATTTCCTTAATTTAAAAATTGGGAAAGTGGTGGTACGTGGGCACGCCTACCCGGTAGTCAAATAAATGCACGTACCGGTTTCCTTACGCGTGAACTACCATCATCGTTCACCGACGGTTCTATATTATTGACCAATGAAATCACGGTAAGTTGATGAGTTTCTACACAAAAAAAGATGGGAACTAATTAATTTTTGGATCCGGTCGTTGTGGCATTGCAAGATAAAGAATTTCTAAGATACCCGCTCTCTGATTGGCCAACTTTGGTGCGTGTTCTATCCCTATGGTAAAAAAAGTCGATTTGCTCGCCCAGTGCCTGGTCTTGACACGGACGAGGTAGGTTATTAGCTTTTTTATAATTTCTCTAAAATTTAGAGTAAACCATCCACTTTATTATATTTAGAGAACCAACTTTTACTACACACTACATC
>JBBPFP010000133.1:4301650-4314558 GCA_037974795.1 Kaempferia galanga | reverse complement strand
GCGGATATGGGTATCTCTTTTCATAAATCTACTCTGTTTGTGATAATCAGAGTGTTATTTAGATTGCGTGCAATACAGTTTTTTATGAGAGAATGAAGCACATTGAGATTGATTGTTATTTCACTCGTCATCATCTACAGATTGACACTATCACATTGTTTGTTGTTTCTTATTTACTACAAATAGCAAATATATTTACCAAGGCTGATTCTGCTTCACGCTTCCATTTTTTATCTGACAAACTATCAATGCTTCTAGCTGTAGCATCATGAGTTTAAGGGGGAATGTTAGATTATATATATTTTTATTAGACTTTGTCTTTCTTTTTAGACTTAGTTCTTTTTTTCTTTTTCAGTTTAGAGTTTATGTTCTCTATATAAAGATTTATACTCTTTATTTCTCATATAATTTTGGATATCATTAGGAGATTGATACGAACACATAAAAATTTGTTTCATATCATTCCAAGATTTCTAGGTCCATATGTAGGATTTAAGATACATGTATTTTTAATTTTTGTACAAATTTGCGATGAATCCCTAGAATCGTCACCATTTTGGGATGAATCCAGTGTTTCATTGCACATTGATTGCATCTTGTCATAAGCTTATGCGATGAACTCTATTTTTATCGCAGAGTTTGCAAATATTGCAACGAATTTCAAATCTCGACACTGATTGACAACGAAATATGATTTATTGCTATCTATGATTTTATTTTGTTATCAATTAGTAACAAATTCTATTTTTATCACTAAATATGTTGTAAATTTAGGATGAAATTAAGGTTTTTTTATGACGGAAAATGACACCTCCCGCCATTAATATTTTCCTTATTAGAGAGGGAACTAATTATAATTGAATACCACATTGTTTCTTAACCGAAAATTGAATAGCGATATTATATTTTATTATAAAGATATATATTGTGTAAAATTAATTATTATTTTATATTTAAAAAACACTTCGAGATTAAAAAAACTAAAGGGCATTATTTATTTTTCTTATTATCAACTTCACAAATTTATAAAATGCATATATAAAAAGTGTGCATCCTATTTTTTTTCATTCACAAATATTTTTTTAGTACTATTATATAATCAAAATTAATATAACTATAACATATAATAATTTTAAAGTAATTTAGGTTAAAACTATTTCAATGTTGGTTAAGATTATTAAAAAAATTTTAATTTTAAAAAATTAATTTATTATTATTATACCAATTCTTATTTATTAAAATTATTAAATTTTGAGTTCACTTATAATAACAATAACAATCAGGTTTTATTTTACATCTAAATGGATCGATTAAAATTTTAAATTGACTTAATTAAAATTATTTAAAATATTTGTATTAAAATTATTTTAAATAGTTTGCATCAAAAGTAATCTAATTTTTATATAAATCAGTAAAATAAAAAGTGAATTTGGGTATAAAATTTAGAATATTTTTCTAACACGCTGTTTAGATGATAAAAAAAAATTAATGGGTGGTTTTGATTTTGGCCCTATTAAAATTTGTTGAATTTTATTTTGAAATGATAAATAGTGGCAAGCAACTTGCGTCATCGTCGCCGTCGACCTCCGTTGGTCCGTTTCACTCCGTCAAATAATCCATCCGCCGTACCGGCGTCGGCAACCGCACATCCTCTTTGCTATGCCTACATCCGCCGCCATCGACGGCCATTATCCACCCCATCTCGTGCAGAGCGGCGATGCGTCCTCAGAGGCAGCGGAGCGGCGGCTCCAGGAGGCAGAGAAAAGGCTGCGTGAGGCGATCGAGGAGTTACAGCGCCATAATAATGCCAGGCGTTCGGACGAAGGCGGATGTGGTGGAGACATGTTACCCTGCTGCGATCATGACGACTCCTGCATCGCTCACGCCATCGGGAACCTGTGCCAGAGTTTTCTTCTCTCATACGGAGTTAGGGTTGGGATCGGTATCCTCCTCCGAGCGTTCAAGCTCGCCAGGCGCCAGTCTTATTCATCTATCATGGACCTTAAGGTAAGTATGCATATTTTAGCTTCGTTATATGCTGGAAATGAGATTTCTGCAGAGGCAGTTAGTTAGCACTGATTCGTCTTCGGTGTTTATTATTGCGCCAATATCATCCATTGTTTTCAAGATGAATGCAGAATGAAAAGCATTCCAATTCAAATATTATGTGAATGTACTTTGACTTTGCAAAATTGATTAAATTCGTGGCAATTACTTTTTGTTATATCATTGATTGTGTAACTATGTCGAATGTGGTGGCCTTTTCTAGAAGCAATTTTTAAGATTAATCATAGAGCTAACGTGAGTGCATTATTTTTGCATAGCTCTCATGAAATTTTTTGTTCTTTGATATTATCGAGCAGATTTCTGGTTTTCAACCAATAGGTTATCTGGTTGATTCAGGATAAACTCGAGAGGTTGTTTAGTAACTGGATCTATTTGGTGAACAGATATTGCTGAAGATGATGTTGTCAAATCTGAACTATCTAATAAGGTCAAATTACTTGCAGTAGAAAACAATTTCTTTTATTAAGACGCTCTTAGCATTTCAACCTAACACTATCTCCACTTAACACAATGTAGCAGCATGCAGTCTAGACGACTTGCCACCATAGGGTATTCTCGTTGCTCTTTAAGAATTTGATATAAAGAATGATCAGTTTGGCCAATAAGCATCTGAATCGTTGGAAGGAGTGGTAGTTTTATATTCTGGTTGGGAGGAACCTGAGGCACTGTATCAACCAATTATGAATTACAATATTCATGTGAATCCAAGGGAAGTATTTGGATCAATAGCAGAAAACGGCTACATGCCTAGCAGACTTTTTTTTCTCTTGGAAAGTTCTTCCACACTATCATTGCTTCATTTCCTAGAAAAGAAGTTCACAAATCGTAGGCATTCTACATCCACATGGCATCATAACAGGCTTGAAAAAGAAAAGCTACCCTGAGGTCTATAAGCAAATGAAGCTTTATTTTATCTTATTCGAATGCTTTTTCATAAAGAGTGCTGAGTTTGAACTTGTATTTAGCTCCAATTCATTTTCAATCTTACAATTTAGAGGACATGTCAGAGATGATAAGATTTTCTTCTAAAGTTTTATTGTTGCTAAATGAGAACAGGAGAACCTACCACTGGTTAGTTCTGCTATGGGTGAGTATAGGAATCTGAAGCTTTTAGTCCTAGTCACTTGAAGTACGTTATTCATAAAATAGCTGAACAACTCTCTTGACAATTCCAAAGAGGCAATTAGTAGCATGTCACTATAAAATAGATAAAATTAATGCAGTCTGATTAAATTGGGAGTGCTATGGATGGAATTAATTTAAATCTAATCAAATTAGATTGAATGTGAAACTCGATTGATAGTGACCTATTGCTTGTATTATCTAAAATTATAATTGAACTTTCATGAGAGGGGAAAGAGTTTTCATCACTTGCTTGAATTCTAGCTCAAATTCTTGAGCCTTATTCCAGCTTGAGATTATTGTTAGCCTCTAGGGTGGTCATCCAACCTTGTCATAATGATGACCCACACTATCCCAGTGTTTCTCACTTGCTTAATATTGAATGAGAGGGGAAATTAATGGTCAAGAGAGTCATCTCTATCAATGATCTTAAACCTCCCCTCATATGCGGGCTCATAATGTGTAATACGAGGAAAGTCAGATCCTTGAACAAATTGAGTCAATTTGTGGAAGTTTTAGTTGATTGGAGTCTAGAGTTGATTGTCAATTCAATTGCAAATTGAGATATCACCTTTTTGCTCCCAAAATTGTCTCATTTCATTTAAAGTTGATATTTTGCCCCTACCGGCTTAGCCGAGTTGGTACTCGGGTGATAGATTGCCACAAGAGTAAAGGGATTGAATCCCTTTAGGGATTAAAATCTCTCCCGCCTAAAGAGACGTTGCTTGGTCATCATGATTTACCTCCTTCCAAATGCCTTGGGGTGGACATGGAGGGGCGTTTGGGGTGAGCGCATCACCTTTTGCCACAAAATTGTCTCGTTTCAATTGGCAAAGAAATTTCGTTTAGAACAAAGTTTTTTTTACTGTGATTGATGTGTCATTTCTTGTTATAACATGAGGTGCCATGCAAGTGTTGTGAGATCTTTTTATGTCATTTATCTTAGGGTAATCTTCGAATTGCCTCTCAGCATTTACTAACTTTTTCATCCAATATTAGACTAAGGTGAGAACACCCATAAGATTTCCATTTAGTTGGTAAAATGCACCCTATCTAAGATTAAAGTACCTATTTTACCTTTCTAAATTGCTACCTAAATCACTTGTATGTAATGCAGAAGCAATTTATATTTATGATCTCTATGTTTGTGGTACAGCAACTTGTTTCTGAGAAAGATCTGATTGTAAGAGAAGAAGCTTGCCGTATTGGATTACTTTTTGGCGGCTTTACAGGTTCTTACCATGCTCTTAGGTGCTTTTTAAGAAAGTTCAGGAGGAAAGAGACACCAATTAATGTGTAAGTACATGTCATCATACTGATATAATTTGCTCAAAATACCATATGTTAATTGTGTTAATGATATAATTGAGGGCAAAATAGTGCAGAATAGTAGCAGGTTCAGTTGCAGGTTTATCGATATTAGCATTGGATGATCCAAGTAGACAGCGTACTCTTGCACTATATCTTCTAGCTAGGCTTGCACAGGTAGAGTTTTTAACAAACACACACAGTATACATATATATTCAAATTGATATATTGTTAAACAATTGCAGTGTGCCTATAATTCAGCCAAATCCAAGAACAAATTTCATCTTTGGGGAAGTCACTGGAAACATGGTGACTCTTTGCTTTTCTCTTTGGCATGTGCCCAGGTGAGGTGACTAACACCTTTGCATGAACTCTCTGCACTCCTAGAACCTAATTTTTACTGAAATTTGAGCAGAAATGTAGGAATACATAGTGAAATAATTGAGACTTATGGTGTTTGTTGGTAAGATACTTAAATGTGAAATTCTTAATATTGCTTGCATATAGTACTTCTTTGACTTCTCCATGAATTGACTTTTAGCAGAACCCACAAAGGAAATATCTGGCCTAATTACTATAGGATAGATGAATTTTCAGAAACTTGTTTGATAGTGATACAGTGTGCAAAGTCATCACCAAGTTATGATTACATTGGTTTGCATCCAAGTAGATTGGTTTCATGTAAAGACCAATAACATACTTGTTAGGCAATCAGAACTATGAACTTCCAAGTTCCACCCAAAAAAGTAACACATCTTTGCAAACCATTGACAACAAAGTTTGTCTCTTTGTAATACCATCATGATTTCAAGTGCCGACTGGTATCAATAAGGTCGAATGCATCATTTTTGTTGTTGATATATACTGACACTATGTGGGCACAAGTAATTGTGGCAAAGTAAATGTCACTGTGTCTATGCCACCCCTATCAACATGATTTCAATTGTATTGTTTAAGTATCTGTTATAGCTAATATTGCCTGAACTCGACTGAGATAGGAAGATTTTCTTCCCGTGTCTCATCCTTCTATTTTGTCTGTGGATTTAGGAAAGAAATGAAATGTTAAAAAGAGAGCGAAGGTGACACGACGCACCATCGGATGACACCAACTAAAATAAGAAAATTCTCTTTCCTTGACTCAATTTTTTATTTTGTCTATTGGTCACATAGAGGAGATGAAATGTTAAAATCAGAGGGAAGGGGAAAGAAGAGACACATCGACTGAAGCTTTAATAGTATCAAAGAGGAGTTACACTACAAATATAAAAATTGAGATGTGTCTATATTTCTATTTGAGTTTCAATTGTGTCAGTCCATGTTCCAGTAGTTAATACAGATACATTTATGAACTATCTTTCAATTGGAAGAGAGCCAGACATTTATCTTTCAAGTTTCAACCTGTAGAGTGAATAATACAAGTGTTGTGGACATAAGATTAGAGTTCTATAATTTTCTTCAAGTGTTGAAACCTATGAGGATATTGAGTTTCCTATCATTTTTATTCCATGAAAGAGTAGTTACTGAGAGAGAGATCGACAGAGAGAACAAACATGCTGAAATACATAACCACTAGATGATATCATTTTAAATCATGCGAAGTAAACAAGAAGGGAACAAAAGATAATGATTATCAATGAAACAATTGACCTAATGGTATATCAACTTGGGATAAAGTGGAGTGAGGAAGACAAAAACTTCAAGTGATGGAAATTATGCAGTTCAGGTCAGTAATCCATTGTGTTATCCTACCATCTTTCACGCTTCCCTTTTTTGTTGAAAAAATTCACTAATTTGCCCATTTCTTTAGATCAATCATTTTTATTACCTTCTTATTACTGTGGGAATTATGTTTTTAGTTGATAGCAATGTATGGAGATGTTATATCTCACATCAACTAATAAAAGATCGGCCCGGTACACGAAACTCCTGCCAATGCAGGGTCTTGGGGAGGTGTCTATTGTACGTAGTCTTACATGCATTGTAAGAGGTTGTTTATGAGACTTGAACCCGTGGCCATCAGGTCATACGACAACAACTTTACCATTGCACCAAAGCTCCCCTTCATCTCACATCAACCAATCAAAAAAGAAAAAGAATTATTCTTATGCTAAATGAAAACGTGCTCCAAGTCTTCCTTTTGCTAACAAACCATTAGGAGATCTTAATGGTCATTGGTTTTCTCTGATTCTATGCACTTAATCTTATTGTCACATGATTGTGGATGAAAGATGCATGATTTGACATACTGGAGGCTGCCGCCTTTGTTTATTTGAATGCCAAATAGATGATTCAATGTACAAGTGAAGGGAAGTGCAATGAGCTTTGGATGTATTGTGATGAAAGTCAGTGCCAAATTTATTTCCTTGGGTCCGTTGATCCCTTAGAGAGTTCACTAATCATGGCGATCAACTACTGCTAAAGGAGATCTGCATCAAAAGTTATTACAGGGGAAAGGACTCATGACTAGGATGAAGCTAGACTACTAGTGCAGAAAGCAACAATTAAGACAACAAGCAAATACACGAAGACAAGGCTATGGATGCGGTACATTGCACAGCGTCACAGGAATGAGTAATGTGGAAGTGAGGGACAATGAAGAGGGAAAAGATATGCTATAGAGGATGAAATCATTAACTAGTTGGGTTTTTATAGATCAACAATAGGGTAAGAAGTATGAAGAGAGGTTCTTGGTAACATAGAGAAAAGGGAGGGATGTAAAGAAGAGAAGGAGAAAGAAAATTATAGTGCACAACCTGATCGAAGCACCACTTTGATCCGAGCCTCCAACTTATGAACCCGCTAAGCTTCTCCTGGAGCTTCAATGTACCAACTCGGTTCAAGATAAGCTCTTAAGCACATGATCTTCACAATCGCCATGTCCACAACTCGATCCCATTGAGTCCATGAGCTCCACGCTCTAGTTGATCCAAACCTCTAGTCCTCAAGTATATGATTCCACAGTCGTCACAAAACATATAGAACTTAAACCATATTGCCAATACATCAAAACAATGTTATCTAACTGACCATAAGGCAGAAGTTGTTTCTCCAACAGTGAGCACTTAATGTTGGAGGGTGTGTGGATGAAATCACTCGTGGAGGGTGAGAGATTGATGAAAGTCTCTCCTTACAAGGAAGAGGTAGATGGTGCTAGCAGTCAAAGTGGAATAAACTCGGCAAAGATAGTAAAGAAATTAAGAAATAAGTAGTATTAGAGAATGTGACAGGGATAAAGACATACAAGCAATGAAACATGATATCTTAACAATTATAGCCTTTTGGTTGTGATGTATTCAAGAAAGATGCAGAATGGATCTAGGAATAAGTTTTTAATGGTAATGTTCCAGAGGATAAATAATGCATAAGAGATAAATATTTTGTCATCATTAGATTATGTTTGTTCCAATTATTGTGTATCAATGTCATAATATCGTCACTCCATCAATTTCAACTCAAGGTTATATTACTAATAATTATAGGAGATTGAAACTTTTCTAGTGAATATAGCTTAAGGAAGCCATTATAAAATATTTCTAGCACTACTTGGAGAAACATCATCGCAATTACTAGATTGGATTTTGAATAAGGAAGCTCTTTTTTTATTAATACACTTGTCTATTAATTGCCCATTCAAGAAAGAACATCTATGGTGGTCTTTTAGCCGTGGAACTAATTGAATTCTAAAATGGTTTATATTTTATCTATTATTAATCTCTAAGTCTAAATAATCCTTTCCCCAAATTTCATATGACCCATCAACTTAATTTCTCTAATTAACTAAATACTATATGCAAGGCTTAAAATTTTGTTTTGTACTAGAGTTTCAATCGTCGACCTCACTTAGTGGGATAAAGCTTGGTTACTGTTGTTGTTGTTGTTGTTGTTATACTAGAGTTTCAGTCCTTGGTCGGAATAATTTGGTTTCAGTATACTGTTATGACTAGTTTTGGCACACAATAAAGCATGCTGAGATGAATTTAAATAGTTTTTACTTATTCATTCTTTTTCTACTTAATTTTTTTCTTTAAATAAGACTATAACAATTAGATACTCAATTAAATTAAGATTTTATGACAGCATATGCTTGACATGCTTCAATATGTGATAAAGCATATCGAGATGAATTCAAATGGGTTGATTCATTTAGTCGTCTTCTAGTCAGATTTTTCCTATTACTTTTAATAATAAGACATCAAATAGATAGCCTAGTTAACAATAATTTGTGTTATTTTTTACTTCAATGGGTGTCGAGATGAATTAAGATAATTTTTACCCCTTTAATTTTATTCCACTTGTTTTCTTTTAGAATAAGACTATAGGAATATGATAATCAACTTAATCAGAATTTTAGAAAAATAAGTTAAAGAAATAATAAACAATAGTTAAATTCATCTTGCCATGCTTCAACAAGTGTCAAAGCATGCCAATGCATGCGAGTGTCAATATGGTACCATAATCATCAACATGAGTGGCATGATCGACATAGGAGAGAACACCGTGTTAACTAGTATCGAGTGTTAGGAATTTACCACAGTAGTTATGGTACAATATTTCAAACCATGATTTTTTTCATTTTTATTCTTATAAATATGGATAAGACAGTAAATTTTTTTCATCATTTCTCACACATTTTTATAAATATTTTGTGGAATAACATATTTATTTTACAGGTTATGTATGCATTTGTAATGAGACCTGAGAGCTTACCCAAAGCATATCAAGATTTTATTCAAAAAACTGGGCCAGTTGCGGAGCCTGTTTACAAAGCTGTCAGAGAATGTTGTAGGGGTGGACCTGTTGACATTGTATCTCTATCAGCTTACTTATCAAAGAAGGAATGCAGTTCAGTGAACTTGACGGAGCATCTTTCCATTATTCCCTGTTCTATAATTCATCCTGACTCAAATTCTTGCCTTGCTCACAATGCAACTGCTGCATCAGAAACATTTAGGAAAACATTTCCTTTGTACTTCTCTTTGACATATGTGCCATTTGTGGTTCTTCGTCTACATAAGGTACTGACTTACATGGATTGAACAAGAAGCTTACCTTTGAGAAATGTGTTTGGCAAAATGGTTGATTAAAATGTTAATCATGCTGATAATTAATAATTTTAGTGCTTCATCATGAAAGAAATGATCTTTGCCTTTGGAGGCATATAGTTGTTAATGTTCTCCATCTTGTTAAGAGCTGAATTTTTGTTTGTTCATAACTTGGTCTCTTTTGATTTCAGTATTTGATGAGAAAATTTTCTTTAATTGATTAAATGATAGTTCCTGGAATCTCCTGCTTGGACATCATGGCGTGCTCTTGTGGGTGCAGTTCGCTCAACTTCTTTCTTGTCTGCTTTTGTAGGAGTCTTCCAGGTAGCTATTTCTTCTGGATTGTTCTGTTGCAAATTATAATATTTCAGTGCCTAACTATTATGTTGGTTTATACTAGGGTGTCATTTGTTTACACCGGAAGGTTGCAAGTAACGATCACAAACTCATTTATTGGTTTGCTGGTGCAATATCTGCTCTTTCTGTACTGTTGGAAAAGAAAGCTAGAAGAGCAGAACTGGCTCTCTATGTGCTTCCACGAGCTGCGGATTCAGTATGGTATATTTCAGTCAATCGTCATCTCCTTCCTCGTATAAAGAACGCTGAGGTACTTAAATTCATCCTTTTGTTGTTCCATCAAGTTTGTGCAAATCTTCTTCCATTAATACATATCACACACACATAGATATTTACTTTTTCATGTTTCTTTATTAGAATTCCTATTCAATATACTTCCGATGTTCTTCACTATAATCCGAATCCTTTTCTGAGCCTACCAGCCTAATGATTATGCCACAATGCCATGACTTTCATGTGCAGCTTCTTCGCCTAATGGGATAACTTTGTTTTTCTTTTTTCGTTTTTAGAGAAAAAAAAATTCTTCGCATGCTCTATTTTTTGTTGGGTTTTTTTGTCTTCCTGTTTTGGGTACCAAAAGCTGTTAAAGGGGTTACCTAAAAGACAAACTCATGGGCGTTGATGTCTTAGCTATTATATTACAAGTGGAGGCTAATAATGTTAATGCACTAGTTAAGTTTAATGCAGAGATCTACAAACTCCTAAATGGCAGAGAGCCTGCCTTTACACTGATCATTTTCTAGAAGGCCCTCAGCCCTGAGAGTTGCTTATCATGATTTTTGTTTTTGAAGGTTGTGATACACAGATTGTTGTTTCGGCAGTTATTGTGAATGTTCTTGTCCATTTGCTACTTTCTCAGATCTGCAGGTGACTGCTATATATATATATATTATAACAGAGGATTTTTGCATTTCTGAATCTCATTGTGTCTACAAGACAGCTGATGTTGATCACAAGACGGATGAAAAGTTTGAGGGTTGAATTAGGTCCTAGTCAGTTAACATCAAAATTTGTCAATATCTATGATACCATGTACAAAAAATTAATATAGCAGAGATGTACATGTAGAGTTATAAGAAAAGATGAAATAAAATAAATTAAACTAATATGTGAGAGTAGTTAAATGTAGCTTCAATTGATGATTAAATGAGAGAAAATAGGTTGAAATGGTATGGATACGTTGAAAGATGACCGATAGATGCTGATTTATTTAATTTGAATCTTAATAGTGATATTGACTTGCATAAAATTAACGAAGTTAAAAGGTTTCAAATTGTTGGGAGGTATACGGCTTGATGATAATGAATCTCGTTATGTTTCTTTGATATTCATATTTTTCACATGATTACCATGTCTGCGAATTGACAAGGACATCTGCTTGTAGTAATTCAGGTTGCCTATGTCTAGCAAATAGATTTAGGAAGAACATAATCTACTGTTATTCTTCCCTGGAATGTTTCTTGGAACTGCAGGTTGCTCTATTCTGTCTCTGCATGGGAGGTCTTATGTTCTACTTCGAACATGAACCAGACACAATGGCTCCTTTCCTGAGGGGCCTCATCCGCCGATTTCTGGCTAGTAGAATAAGCAATCCTAGCCCTTCCTCAAACATGAATGGATCCAACTCTTGTATACCGAACCCAGGACAGCAAGAAAGCAAGAAAAGTGAAGAGAAGGATGAAAGTGCAACTTCAGCAAAGTACAACCTTGAGTCGATCCCTGGACTCTAGTCCAAATCTCTCTGTTTTGGAAAAGAGGGGTCAGAGAAATTGGCATTAACATCAGTAAGCGCATATATTGTTAGCCCCTTCCTGCTATTGGAGCCAGCTGAGGGATTTATCAATTGCTAAGTTTCACTTAGTTCATTTTAACGTCTAAGGAATGTAAGTTCCATTCCTTCTTGGTATAGACTATATGGTTTTCGATCTGAGCTCATGGCCCAAGGAGACCACAAAGAACATACCATTTGTTTTGTTTTTTTTTTGTTTGTTATCATTCTCTTAGTATAATTATTCTTGCACATCACGCAGATGTATTGGTTAAAGCAACTCATTATGCTTATCAAATATGTTGAGCAGGTTGTGGCCTCTGGCTTCTGTTAGTGTTCTAGTCTGGCTCGGGGACAGTGAATTTGATCCGTGCACTGCCAATTTCATGTGTGTTTTCCCCAAGTTCAACTTTATATCTTTGAAATAACACATTCGTTTGCCGCGGTTCATACTTTGTTGCTCCCATATACTAGTTTGGTCTTTGTTTGCAAGTGAACTTTTATCTTGGAAAATGCTTGTTTTTAAGTTTGGTTTTTAGCTACGGGTTCCTGTTTGTCTGTCATATGCCCTTGCTTTTTTCATCAGTTATGATCTGTCAAATTTCAGGTGCAAGCTAATCCTTCTTGCATTCTTTTTGAAGGGGCAAGAAAGGGGGGAAAATCAAACCAATAGTATGCTGCCTAGTATAGCCTTTTGCATTTGGTAAGCATAAATCAGATAAAATCAGAACGATTGAACGAATTATTATTATTTTTCTATGGTTTATTTCAAATTCGGAAAGATAATTTAAGATAGAATAATGTGTTACAAAGAGCAACTCATTTTGCTCATAGAATAATCTGTTCCAACGTCATTTCAGTTATGACCTTGGTTGTTAAGCTATGACTATACTTGGGGAGGAAACACTAGAAATGCTAGCACTATCATGGAAACTACACTGCTCAGGAGGGTTGAACTTAGTCAGATAAAGTCATTTGAAAATGTCAGAGGAAACTCGATGTAAATTGAGACCCAGTCCATATGGCAAATTTGACCCTACTTGAGTCAAGCTGGTGTGGTCAGTTATCGAAATTTTCAGAAAGTGCCAAATATGATTAATTAAATAAAATTTGACCCAATCCACATTGGCTGTTTTTAATGGGTGTTATAACAAGTTTTTGTTGTTGTTGTTGTTGTTGTTGTTGTTAAAACGAATGCGTATTGGCATTGAATACGCTCAATTGCTTTGTTTATAAAATAATA
>JBBPFP010000133.1:4165564-4176133 GCA_037974795.1 Kaempferia galanga | reverse complement strand
GCTTATTTTTAAAATAAAACCTAATATTAATAAATATTGATATAATAAAGAAATATCCTTATTTTATAAATTTATATTATCATTTTATTAATTCACTTAGTAATTTTTTATTATAAATTTGCTGACAAATATTTAATTTATTTACAGACTTCTTTATGCACAATTACCCTTATAATATCATTTTTATAAAAAAATACCCTATACAAATACATCTCATATCATCCATTTATCGCAGTAAAATTACAAATAACCACCCACTAATTTGATTAATCTGATCCACCACGTAAGTTTACATACATATATTAACACAATCACTTAAGATTTTTTTTTCTTTTTTGTCACCATATATCATCCATTGCATTTCAATAACTGCTATAAAGTTCCCTCGATTTTAAGAATCTTATGAGTTCTCCGTAAACATCATCTTCTGCCTTCACACTTAGAATGAAGTCGATGTGTCCATAGTCGTCGATATATAGCAACTCTGGCTTGGATCTCAACCCCGCGATAGTTCGTTCGACATCAGTAATATCAGCTAATGCATCATGACCTCCATATCCCATCCAGATTGGCAAAGAGTCAGGGATGTCCGCTAGATCGAATGAAGGAGGATGAACGCGGTGATAGTGCTTGAGGTTACCCCAATATCCATAGTCATATTTTGCGAAGGTGCCCTTTCGTATCACTGAAACGTATGCACATACATGTCAACTGATGGTCGATAACTACCGGTATCAACTGATCAAAGACTGAAAAGATATCCTCAATAAGGAACTTACTTTGGAAAAGATGGTGTAGGTTTTTAGTTGAAGATGGATGAGGTTCAAATTTCAAGTAATAGTCCATGCGGGACAAGTTGAAGCAGCAATTATCGCCTGCAAAATAGGAGAAGTTTAACCATTAGCACGAAACAGAGAACATCTCAAGCCATATCTTCATCACTTTGCATACAGTTCTTCCTAGCTTGAACAAATTGAACCAAACCGAGATCATAAAAGACCGCATTCTATAGGCAGTGGCAGTGTTTGACCCCTTTGAAAAGTTTGGTATAAATGGCAAAGGAATAGACTTTTGAATCCACTGTATTCCTATATTTGATATTATAAGTTATAAGCCAAATGAGATATCTACAATGAAATCGCAAACCAACGATACATAGTTTAGAATTACTTATTGACAATGTATTCAAATACTTGATGCTGGAACAGAAAAGGTAGACTAGTTATAATTTTCCAAGTTCTGCAACCAACGAATTCGCACAATCAATATAATTGCTATTAGGCGCATTAATAAATGTGGCCCAGCCTCTCAAATGATCCAATAAAACGAGCAAGTGAGTCAGTGAACTTTCAAAGATTTAAAAACGAATCGGATATATGATAAGTAGCCAACCTGTTATTGAAGCCAGCAAATTGTTGCAGTCCATGTGACCATCACAAATTGAGTCCAATATCTGAATGCCCACATCACTGTATGATATTTGTTCTCCATGACTAAGTATGATATGGCGAGACGACTTATTTTTCAATCCAAAATAATCCGGCAAATTAAACCTTACCTTCGGAAATTTAGTTCATGAATGCCCAAGCTCAGAAGCATCTACGATGGAGAAACAACAAAACAATTCAAATTCAAATGCATCAGATGCTCCTTGCAAAAAATCTCTGCATTCACAAAGGTTACCTGATCCAGATGAAGAGCTACTGCTCTAAGGACAAAAGTTGAAGTGATATGATCTAAATATGAAATAGGACAAAGAAGGGCAGCAGCGTCAACCATCTCAACAATATCTGGCATGGTGAAGGCAGCTAAACCGATAATAGTTCCCTGTCAATTGTAGAACAAAAGCAATTTACACAGTTCATTACTTCTATCCTCAACCAATAAACATCGATACATCCTAATGGAGGAAATAAATGGTTAATGGGATGAAACATGCCTGGGAATGGCCTACGTAGAAAACTTTAGAATTTGTAACAGAGTATACATAGCTTATCATAGCTTGCAAGTCATATTGCGCCAATTCCTGCCAACTCCAATCCCAAAATGCCTGGAAAATTAGTCAAAGGATTAAAGTTAGAAACTAAAGTAGTACATAAAATATAAGGAACCAAAGAAGAATTAGAAGAGCAAGTATGAAACACATGGACTTACATTATGACCAAAATACTCTGAAATAAAGAGTACAAGAAAACACAACTATGTATTCATAAGGTAATGAAATAAAAAGACAAACCTTCTCATGAACAGATAGTCTGGTATGACATTGGCTCCATCTTGTGCCGCGTACATTTCCAACCCAAACATCAAAGCCATTATCTGCAAGGATGAAACCAAGCGACTGCTCAAATGAATTCGCGAACCATGTATCACCACCCTGTTCACATGAGAAGACAAAAGAAAAAGAATATGAACATAATATGAACAATGTTCAAATTTGGGAGACACCCACATCATCAAACAGGCAGCAAATGAGAAAGAGGTTGATAATAAATGTATGCAGCCAGAATACAATGCTTTAACAACTGAAGAATCACATAAAAATGATCCTCTGAGTTAATACCTGAAATAGGCCATGTTGGAGGAAAACCGGAGGCTGAGGCATTCCTCCTAAAGTTTTTTTTCCATGTTGAACACGTTGAATAGACAAAAGATAACCATCTTTAGTCTCAACCTGCAATTTTCACTTGTCCATCAATAGTTGGAGTTGTGCTTCAAAAAATCTGAAGAGAAGCTTTTTGATTGCTAACCCATCAAGCTCAGTAATATCATCAAAAGAATCACCTAATTTTATGCTAACAAATCAGATGCACATAAGTAGAATGGAAAAAAACTAACAACACAATAATACTTTTCACTTGACAAATCTGAAAAAGATCAACATGGTGGAGCAGCCTTATATATACTGATGCAATTCTTCAAGTAAATAAATGAGAGAAACACAGCAAACTGATAGTCCATCTCACTAAGCACAACATCAATGGCTTGAGGTATCGACCAAAAGGAAATCATCCAGTAAAACTGAGTTACTTGTATTTACGACCATGCAACCATTAAGCAACTTCAAGATAATTGATTCAATGATTACGCAAGACATTAAGTATAGACAAGATAGACAAAAATAAATCTAGTCCAGTGGTTATCTAATACACACAAATAAGAAAAAACTCATATTTTGTAATCAAAATATTCATAGATAATGATTGCCAAGTTTAACAAACTGTATAAAAGCAATCATAGCCTTTCTTAAGGAGTTTGATGCATAGGATTACTAGAAAGTCACAATTTTTCCAGTTAACCATGGTATCTCTCTTAGTGTACACACAAAATATGACAAAAGTCACATTTTATTTTTAATAGAAAATATTGATAGACAACAAAATGAACCACTTGCCAAATCATAGATGTTTTAAAACCAACTTTATAAGGCAATCATAGTGCTTCGTATGGGGGAGCTTGATGCATAGGATTACAAGAATGTCACCACTTCCCAGTCCAGAATTGTAAATAACCATTGTATCCCTCTCAATAAACATTTTTGCTGAGATATTTACACGATAATGTTGAATTTGGATAAACAAGCCAATTTATTCTTTTTCACCCTTGTTTCTATTCCGTCCTCATCTTAGAAAAATCATCTTACACTGACAATGTCTCAACTTTCCAATCTAAAATACTTCCCCAAAGTTAAAGTGTGCCTATGAAACCACTCAGTTCTCACAGATGAGTCTTTTCTGTTCATTTTCATTCACCATACGTTTAAATATGGGCTCCTAAGATCCTTAAGTTTATGAAAAGTATTGTCACTGCCTCAAATTCATATAATCAGCTAAGGTGATGTGGTGTTACCATTTTCTCTATGGGAGAAGAAGGGCCGTTTGGAATCAGGTAATAGTCATTGTTCCCTGGTTATAGACAATGCAAGCAGAAACATACAATCAATAACAGTTGGCTAAATATCAACAAAATATAATCAATCAAGTCAGCAAGCAGCCAAGCACTAATCCAGAGTTTTCTCCGTCCCCCAATCCGTGTGAGATGCTCAATAAATCCCATAACCCCCAGAATACTCACACCATACTTTTTTGTGAACAAGTAATTTTCGCAAAAGAGCGGTCACCGAACAATCATCCTCCAACAAGTCCAAGTTTTCGCCAGTTATTAACAAATCAAAGAGCAAGAGAGCGAGATTCAGCACCGTGTGTTCAGAGCAGGGGTAGCCGGAAGGGCGGATGAGCGCAGCGCAAAGGCCATCGGTAGCGGGCGGCGGCGGGGTCCCGCCGAGGGTCGCCTCGAGTGAACAGCTGACCCTCCCGATGAGGATGAGAAGGAAAGGCAAGAGATTCGAGGCAGGAGACCGCGCTCTCTCCATGAGCAACCACCGTCGGCGGAGGACGCCTCCCCCCAATCTCCCGTAGCCTTCTCGCGGGGATGGTGAACCGGCGTCGTCGAGCCGATCCAGTCACGGGGCGGGCTCGATGGACGATGGTTGTGGCAAATGGCTTCCTTCTCGCCGCACCTGATCGTGAACCGGAAGGATTGAACCGGACGGGTACGGTTAGTGGGACACGGCCCCCGGTTCAATAATTGCGGCTTTCCTTCACCTCCCCAACAAATTTGCAAAGGAAAAAAAAATCTATAGAAAGAGAAGGGCGACGCGGTCTTGCGCACCACCACCAAATCACTGCGCTGATCCACTCTTCGCCAGGTTCTCTCTTCGATCCTTTGCTGCATCTTTCCTGCTCGATCTCACTCCAGATCTTGTCGCTTTTATGTCAACTTTGTTCCCATGATTGCCCGGTTCTTGGTCACGGATGTTTTGTGCAGACTTAGACTGTGATTTACTTGAGATGCATGTCACTTCGCTTCAGGATTTAGGCTACCTCTTGTTTTTTGCTCAGTTTTTGGAGAATTTTGGACCTAAATATGCTGCAGTCATACTCGTTTTTCTCTCGGTTCTTAGCTTTGTTGAGTCGTTGATATCGAAGCGCAATAGGTTGTACATTACTGGAAGTTCGGAAAGTTGTCCTTTTTTCTTCTGGAAAGCTTTACTATGAATAATTATTTTAATTACAGAATCTATTGTCACTTGCACGTCGCCAAACTACTTGTGGATGTATGGGAGATGAGATTTTTTTATGCAAAAATTTAGAGATTCTGAATTGGAGTCCTATTGGAACCAGGATTCGCAGTCTGTAGATAGAATCACTATAGTTCCCATTTAGAATAAACAGTCATTTTGATGCAGTTTTTTTTTAATCATGTTCCTGCTTCGTTTATTCTTTGTTATTATTTCTTTTCACTAGTAAATATTAATGCATATGGTTCGGTTTGATTGCGAGTTGTATTCTACAGTTTCAGATATGTACGTATATATTGTTGTTGCTATTGTTGTTTAATAATGATAAGGTCTTTCATAGATCCCATGTAGCTGTTTTAAATTGTAAACCTTTGCTTCTCAGTGGAATTGTTAGGGTCCTTTTGGCAAAGAATTGATTAAATGGCTGCTGGAAGAGGCATCAATCAGCTTCTGCGAAAGAGATTTCAGTTCCAATCTTCAGTAATTCTTCTTAACTTGTTATATCTTTGTTGGGCTGCATCTCTAGTTCCATTTCTTGTTCATCTTTGGTACATGGCAATCATTCTTTGTGAGCTTTCAATAGAACACCAAAACAATTTTATGGAATAACGACTTTGGTGGACTGGAGTTAGATCACCTGTCAATTTTCATATGCTGATAACCTTATAGATTGAAGTGACTGAAAAATTTTCAATTGTCACCTCCCTGATTATGAAATACCTTCATTTAACCTTCGTTGAGGCCAGTGATATTCAATTGGTTATCTCTGCAGCTTATGATCATTATAAGCTTATCTGACTGCATTTAGATAGAGTGGATTCTTCGGACTATATGGTTGACAGCACAAACTAGTTTTAGGATTATGTTTATACAGGCTTAGTTGAGGGTTATTAAATTTTGCTTCATTTAATCATGTATAAGAAGAAATGATTCATGAGCATCACTTTTTTTTACTTCAGCTAGTTTTGAAGTTAAACATGTTGACATGATAATGATCAATGTAGTCTCTAATCTGCTTTGCTTGTTTTATTAATTTCATCTTTTGTGAATCTCTTGTTCATGATTAAGTTCCAACTTCCATCAAATACAATGATGTAATCTCCCTTGAATTTCCTATTAGAAATTGTATATCTCTGTAAACTGGTGTATAAGGAAATACATTATTATGCTTTTTTTTTTTTTCTTAGTTTTTCATATTTTATTGGTTAGCATTCAACAAATTTTGGTAACTTTTGTGGTTGATTGCTACTTCACAAATTCACTGTGGCAATTGATCAAGAGTGGTGGTAGGCAGGGCAAATTACAATGATGTGATCTCCCTTGAATTTCCTATTAGAAATTGCATATCTCTGTAGACTGGTGTACAAGGAAGTACATTATTATGCTTTTTTTTCTTAATTTTTCATATTTTATTGGTCAGCATTCAACAATTTTTGGTAACTTTTGTGGTTGATTGCTACTTCACAAATTCACCATGGCAATTGATCAAGAGTGGTGGTAGGCAGGGCCAATTAAGTTGGTTTTCTTTTGTCTGTAGGTTGAGTCGGCTGGCTCAATTTATTTCCTGATTTGAATCAATGTATTATTTTGAGGGAAAAATACTTCTCAATACAGAGTTCATCATTTTCATGAGGAACACACCTCAATTTTCTGTCATAGTCATAATCTGATTACCATCTCTGACCGTGTTTTCAGTGGTTGTCTGCTTGTTTTGGGGAATTTCCTACATGGATTATTTTCCCTTTCTAATTTGGCAGATATTATTGTCAAGTGAGAGGTGGTTTTGGAAGATTTGTTGTGCCGTCTTAATTACATATGAAATTGTATACTTGGTCTTTCTATAAAAAGCTTTATCTCTACTGCTGGTGATTAAAATCTGGGCATGTCTTGAAGGTTCTCTAATATCTACATTTCAAACTGGGGACTCTCCCAGTCTTATTTTGCATAATGGGTAGACAACCTTTGTCAGCCTTCTAAAATGAGCAGTACCAAAAGAGGAGTAGCCTCGTTTGAATTTCCCTTGCTATGATGGGCTGCTACAACTTCATATGTTGTAGCATCTCTTTCTCTGAGCTACACCTGCAATCTCACTTGTGCTCGTTGCCAACTGGGTTTGATTGGTGATTATTATTAAATATCTGTCATGATAAAAGACCAGATTCATAAATAACTAGTGAGAGATTGCACTTGAATTTTTTTTTTTCTCTACATAATTGTATATTCTTAACTTGGATATCTTGTTCATTGATTTTCTTTTTTGGTTTTATATTGTCTGAAGAAGCCAAGGTTCTCTGTGTATCTTTTTGGTTTGAAAAGTAATGGTGTTTCAATTTGTTACTTTGTACGCAGACTCCATCTTTCTTTTCAACATTAAGGCAGGATGCTGCTGCTGGTTCATCTAGCATGATGTCACTGAGGGCATTAGCGCTAATTGGAGCTGGTATTTCTGGTATTCTCAGCTTTGGTACTATTACGTCAGCAGATGAAGCAGAAAATGGCTTGCCAGCGCCTAACTATCCTTGGCCTCACAAAGGCATTCTTAGTTCTTATGACCATGCATCGTGAGTTGAACAATCTCAAATTTCACTTGTCGTGTTTTGTACTTTGTTTTCTTTTTCATAATGAGATCTTTCTCTGCTTATGTATGAAATAATTGATGCACTCTTTGAATCTGATTAAGTTTGACGAATAAGAACTTTGAAGAGTTACATTTTAATATATTGGTGGTAGTGCTAATCTTTGGCAATATGTTTCATTAGGAAGCTAGCAAATGCCATTTCATGCTCTATTCTTTGTCTATTTGGAGGATTTGTGATTGAGGAAAGGGGGAAGGGAATGGGAAATTCCATCTTTATTCCTCTTCAACTTCTCCATTCCAAGTTGGAAAGATGGTTGGCGGTGGTCCAACATAGGTTTGGTAGCAACTGGAAATCGTTTGACAATGATCTTGCTGGCGGTTTAATGATGCCTGGAGATGGTTTAGTGGCCTTTTGATACATGGCTAATGGCCAGAGGGTATAATGATATTTATTGCTTCACTCTCTCTCTCTCCTTCCAATCTGTCACATTTACACAAATCAGTTTTGGTCAAAAGGAGAGTGTGGGTGATCCTTTATTTCCTTTTTTCCATCAATTCGCCCAAGTAAAAAATTCTCATTCTCCTATTGCCTCCACCTCCATTTTGGTTCCATGCCATCTAAGTAAACACGGCCTTAATGATTAATTGTTTTATGGTTTTAATATTCAACTACCTACACTTATCTTTGAAACAGAACCTAGCATTGATTGAATTTATCCATCTTATACTAACAAAACCTGGTAGAAATTCTAGTACATCTTATATGATCCACTCATAATGAAATAATTTAATCATTACGATCAGGATTCGCCGTGGTCATCAAGTTTATCAGCAAGTTTGTGCTTCTTGTCATTCAATGTCTCTTGTTTCGTATCGAGATCTTGTGGGTGTGGCTTACACAGAAGAAGAGACAAAGGCAATGGCAGCTGAGATTGAGGTGGTTGACGGTCCTAATGATGAAGGAGAAATGTTTACTCGCCCTGGTAAATTAAGTGACCGCTTCCCACAGCCATATCCAAATGAACAAGCAGCCAGATTTGTAAATGGAGGGGCATATCCTCCAGACCTTAGCCTGATCACCAAGGTAAAGTGCAATTTGATCACCTTCTATTTAGTTTTTTTACCTCTACTTGTCTCTTTGCCAGGCACGACACAATGGCCAAAACTATGTGTTTGCTCTTCTTACTGGTTACCGTGATCCTCCAGCTGGTGTCGCGGTAAGGTTACAATAATTGCTCAATACAACTTTTATGATGCAACAATGCACATTTCATATATGATTTTCACGTCTAAATAATCAACAAACTTAGGACCTGACTTTAGCATATTTAATATTTCATGGTGCTTGTGCTTATCATGGATCTCGGGTTTCTTCAATGTATTTGATGACATCATAATTGGAAATGTAGATTCGAGAAGGGCTGCATTATAATCCATACTTCCCAGGTGGTGCAATAGCTATGCCCCAAATGCTCATCGATGGTGCTGTAGAATATGAAGATGGTACTCCTGCCACTCAATCCCAGGTAATATTTTTCAAAAGTTCCGGTTGATATTCTCCAGCTTTGGTCTTTGCTTCTTATGTAAATCTTCTGTTGCTTGTTTTTTTTCCAGATGGGAAAGGATGTTGTTACCTTCTTGTCTTGGGCAGCAGAGCCAGAAATGGAAGAGAGAAAGCTGGTAATTGTTCTTTTTACTAGTAATTATGAAGATCGATGACTAGGGAATAACAATTCGGTAGAAATTGATATTCCTAGTTCATTTTTATAACTAAACACATGAATAGTTATTGCATAAACGGTCACGCCCCACAAGTCCAGGGTGTCCGACAAAAATCGGATAGCACCTCCCCTGTACGACGGACAATATCATTTATACAAGCATGCCCACGGCTATGTACAACGACCAACATGGTCGAAATAAGATGAAAGCACAATAATATATTCACAACTATATATATATATATATATATATATAGCCTCCGGCTGTCAAAATGTAATACAGAAATGTAAAACTTACCTACTTATCTCAGTCGACGGCTCACAAGGCTGGAAATCTCAAAAAGTCAATATGCTACACGGCTCGAATACAAAATATCGTAGCGGAAACTCAAATACGAAGTTACGAGCCCGACGACTAAAACCCAAAGTCCAAGTCCATTTATATAAGTTAAAAACCCAAAATCCAAGTCCGGTATACAAGTCCGGTACAAATGAAACACTATTACAACAATGACGAAAACAAGAGAAAAATCAAAACTTCTGTACCGAGAATGTGGGGCGGCATCATCAACTAATGCTAACCTGAAATAAAAACAAGACAACGTACAATGGGAATGAGTGCGGGTCACTCAGCGGGTATAGATAAGAGTAGTGCATGGTTATATAAAAATAAAGGGAACAAGAGTTATACAGTCTCAGCAGAAATAAGAGTATAATCAAACTAACACCAAAAACAGTATACATACTAGTACTAACCAACACATACCCAAATGATAGGTAACTCTTTACATATCCACAATTGTACTATCTATAAGGTTCGAACACCCTAGTCAACTGGTAGACATAACACGAATGTATATGTATGCATCATGACAAATATATGCAACAATCATATCTCAAACAAGTGCAACAATCACAATCATATGTAACAAGCAACCTACTATACATGTATGCAGAACAGAACTGAAAAATGCATTTCACACCTTATGTATATGTGTTGTATGGTCCATGGTCACCCCGGCCAGCTCTCAAGACACCACGACCCCCGTATGGCTGAGAGGCCGATAAATGACGACTGTGCTACTCTCTAGCCCACAGTATAAGCGTGATCAAGACGGACAGTCTGCATAGTAGCTATCTAGCTACAAATGCATCAGGGTCCCTGTCTGCACATATCATCAGAGATCATC
>JBBPFP010000133.1:4106205-4120426 GCA_037974795.1 Kaempferia galanga | reverse complement strand
CTCTCAAATATAATAGAGATAATTTAAATAGGCTTAACTAAAGCCTAATAAAACTATCCCATTATATAGCGACCGTGGCGTCGAGATCAAATCCAAGCGCCCCAATTGTTAAACAATGTTTTTTTTATTTATTTATTTAGCTCGGCGTTAAGCAATAAGAAACTCTCCCATCATGGTCGGTCCCAAGCCCGAATAAAGGAGGAGGGTTGCGTTGGGTTGTCCGTCAGCGTTAAAACTATGGCAAATGTTCAATGAATGAATCCATTAAACAATTGTGCTAATACTAGGTTGTACCCCCACGAAGAACGCGTTGCAGGGTCCGACTGCAACGTCTCGGCAAGAACCACTACATCTCCAAAACTCTGATGTAGTGCTAAATATGTAAGAGTTCACTTTACAGGGTTCGACCGACTATAACGTATCAGCATGAACCGCTACATCTCCATGAAAACTTAGTATAGTGTTAAATAGGCAAAAGTTCTCATACCATAAGTTGGATAAGAACAAAGATTATAAGAAAAATAATAGTCTAAGATTTAAAACATAGGAACTCTCACTGGTAAATCAACAGAGGTAGTAGATACAATGATTAGAAGAAGAATTAATATTTTGTATGTACAAGAGACAACATGGGTAGGCAAGAAGGCAAAGATATAGATAACTCGGGTTTTAAGCTATAGTATATAAAAAAAAGTAAAATAAAAAATGGAATGATATTGTTGTAGATAGTTCGTTATAGGATGAAATTGTAGGAATAGTTAGAAAAGGAAATAAAATTATAGCCCTTAAGATAATAATGGTGAAAGAAACTATGAACATAATTAGCGTATATTCACCGCAAGTAGGATTAGATGAAGCTACAAAATTAAGATTTTAGGATGACTTAGATGAAGTATTACAAAATATTCTACCAAATAAAATGATTTTAATACTAAATGAGCATGTCGGAGGGAAAAATGAGGAATATAAGGGTACACAGAGGTTATGATTTTAGAACGAGAAATGAAAGGGAAAACTATATTAGATTTTGCGATAACATATAACCTTGTATTAGCTAACACGATTTTTTTCAAAAAAAAAAAAAAAAGAACACTTAAGTTCAAAAGTGGGCATAATAAATCGTAAATTGACTTTCTTATGCTTAGCAAGAGGGACGAAAAGATTTGTAAAGATTGTAAGATCATTCCTGGAGAAAGCTTAACTACTCAACATAGGTTAGTAGGGTTGGATATACGCCTCAAGCATAATATCAATAGAAAGAAAATATATATGACTCCTAGAATTAAGTGGTGGAAGTTAAAGAAAAATATATTTAAGAAGAAAGTAAGAGTACAAGCATTAGGTGAAATATACAGTGACTCTAATACGACATGGGTAAGACGGTATCAAAGTTAAAAATAATAGCTAATAGTGTACTCGATGAGTCAAAGGGACATGCACCACTAAGTAAGAAATTTTGTTGGTGAAATGATAAAGTACAAGAGAAAGTGAAAGGAAAAACGAACCGCTTATAAGGAATTATATATTTATAAGAACGAGAAAAACTTTAAAAAATAAACAATAGTCAAGAAAGAGACAAAAAAAAAGTAGTGAATGAAGCAAAGAATGACACTTTTGAACGATTATATTAAAAATTGGATAAAAAAGAAGGGGAAAAGGACATTTATAGAGTAGCTAAAGTGATAGAAAGGAAGAGAAGAGATCTTATCCAAATAAAATTGATTAAAGATGAATGCAATAGGATATAGTAAATGATAGAGAAATAAAAAAGCGGTATTTTTATCAACTTTTTAATGAAGGTTTAGTGACCAATTTAACTTAAGTAATTTAAGTAGATCAAATGAGTATAAAAATTTAAATTTTTATCATAAAATTCAAACTTCAAAAGTAAAATAAGCCTTAAATAGGATGCATGGAAAAGCCGTTGGACTAGATGATATTCCGATAGAAGTGCCTAGGGAAACAAGGTATTGAATGACTTGTAAAATTATTTAACATATATTGAAAAAGAAAAAAAGATCCGATGAATGGAGAGTAAGTACTCTAGTTCCCTTATATAAGAACAAAGAAGATATACAAAATTATGAAAACTATAGAGGTATTAAACTAATGAGTCGTACATTAAATTTGAGAAAGAGTAATAGAAAAAAGATAAGCAAACCAATGACCGAAAATCAATTTGGGTTCATACCTTGAAGGTCAATAATATAAGCTATACATCTTCTTAGACAACTAATTAAAAAATATCAAAACAAAAACAAAATTTACTCATGATATTCATGGACTTAGAAAAAATTTATGATAGAATCTTAAAAGAAATTATACGGAGAATTCTAAAAAAGAGAAGTGTTAGCGTAATATATATTGAAATAATTAAAGATAATTTCAAGCGGAATAACTGAAGCATTTCCAATAAAGATAGGATTACATAAAGGATCAACTCTAAGTCCTTATTTTTTTACACTAATTATAGACGAATTCACTGCACACATTTAAGACAGAGTACCATGGTGCATGTTGTTTGCAGATGACATTATTTTGGTAAATGAAACACGTGAAAAAGTAAATGCTAAACTAAATTATTGGCGGGAAACACTAAAAGGGGAAGGTTTTAAGCTTAGTAGAATAAAGACAAAATATATGGAATTTAAGTTTAGTAATATTAGACGTAATGAGACAATTGTTAAGATAGGAGATGACGAGTTGCTTGGATTGAGAGTTTTAAATATTTAGAATCATTTTTACAAAACAATGGAAGGATTGAAAGAAATATCTTACGTAGAATACAAGCAAAATGGTTAAAATTGAGGAGAGCGTCGGGTGTTTTATATAATTGTAAAGTTTTTCTAAAATTTAAAGGAAAGTTTTACAAAACCAAAGTTAGACTTGTTATATTATATAGAGCGCTATGACTCAAGCACATGAACAAAAGATAAGAGTTGCAGAGATGGGGATGTTAAGGTGGATGTGTGGGCATACAAGGATGGACAGAATAAAAAATGAGAGCATTAGAGAGAAAGTCAAAGTTGCATCTATTGAGAGAAAACTCCGAGAGACAAGTTTAAGATGGTACAGGCATCTTAAATTTATTTAAGTTCGATGATGTGAAACTATGACAAACACGCATATTAAATGAGGAAGACAAAAAAGGACTTGGATAGTAACAATAAAACAAGATAAAATTTATTTAAGTATAAATGATAATACAGTAAGAGATAGAGCTCAATGGCATAAAAAGATCCATATAGTTATTGTATGACTCCACCTAGTGGGATAAGACTTGGTTGTTGTTGTTGTGGTGGTTAAGCAATAAGATTTTGCCTTTTGGGTTTAGGGGTTGGGCTATAGTGTTTAAGCTAAAAATAAATATAAAACGAAAAAAAGTTTAAGTGCTCACAGGGTGTACGACATTTGGGATATAATATTTAAGGTTTAGGATTTAAGAAATTTTTTATTTAAAAAAAGTGACGTACCTAAATATTAAGGCACCTCACTTCCAGGTACCTCAAGCACCAGTCACGTACAGGCGTGCTACGATGAGTCGGACAGCATATATATATATAAGATTAAATTTTATATTTAAAAAATACTAAAATCATATCAGTACGGCACAATTTGGTACCGAAACCGTATCATTCCGATCCAAAACCAAACCTCACAGATCAAGATTTTAAACCATGTTGGATGTTCTTAGTGGGGGCCGGTGAGTTCGGCAGGACATTTGAAGGCAGTTTAATATTCTTTTATCCCTAACAAAGTCAAAACTATGTCTAGGCTTTACCTTAGTAGGCATCTGGCTTCAGTGTAAAAGGTATGGCAACAGTTGACAGACATGTTTTCTGCTATGGAATGATGAAACTATTAAACAACAATTCAGATTGTGTTTACTTGTCAAAGCAGACTAGCTAGTGTTAGCAATCTATAAAACTGTTTTATCTTCAGTGGTTATCCTTTGAGACCACAATCTTCCACGAATCAGCAAGACTCTTCCTCAGTGTTTGTCAAGCATGGTGTTGGATAATCTGGTGTCAACCAAACAAAGTTCTTTTGATGTTTACCCATTGCAAAGTCCACCTCTCTCCTCTTGGATCTCTCTTCATTGGATTTGGACTAATAGGCTCCATTCTTTGATGAGGAGAAGGCACATACAAAAGAATGTTTCAAGTTCTCCAGTTTCTAATGATCTTAATTCCTGGAGTTCATCCTTTTTTACCCTCATACTTCTGTGTCTTGATTCAAGATGCATGACTTTTCTTATTTGTTGTGTCAAATTGACCATGTAAAGTCAGCTAGATTTTCTTGGGTATTTCTTTATTTGGCTTAGAGCATTTAAATTGGGTAGAAGGTGTGGAAAAATTCCGACTTCTAAATTTACAATGTCTTTATGTATCTTAACTTTAACATATCCCAACATAGTTGACAATTCTGCTTTTTTTTTTTACAAGAGATAAATAAGTGGAAGACCCTATTCAAAGCGAACTATTTTAATTTCATCCATGCAGGAGCCTTAAAAACTCTTCTATAACAAAGGGTATGAAAATTAATATTGAAGACATAAGACCACCAGACTGTGTGTGTGTGGATAATGCTCTAATTCATCTAATAATTAAATAATGATTATTTCTTTTAGAAAAATTATAACAAAAGAAAACAAGAATGTTATTAACAAGAAAACATCCACATAAACAACACAACATGTGGAGTAGATACTAACCACCACCAGATTCCAGAACCAATGCAAAAACATCAACTGTTGTTTTTGGGAACGTTTCAAGAATGATAGCCCCTTCCAGGGCTTTATGAAGCATTGAAGAGTACTCCTTGTTGTCTGTTCCCTGGAAGATGATAAATATAAGATGACGCAGGACGGTTCATTATTCTCTTCGAGCAGAATATATGGAACATGAAGGTAAAATACCTGTCCGCGAATTGAAGTTGAAAAAGTTGTGTAAAGGACATTGCAGTTTAATCTTCCAGTATTGCTGTACAGCATAGCTTTCTTACTCTCCCTTGGACCAAACCTAAACAAAATAATCATCAATAGCATGTGCAGATGTTAATCCAAAATAACTTGCAGTATTTAGTGGAAAATGCATAGCAAACCAATTTTCAATAGGTTGTCCTCATGTCTCATCATACATACATAAGTGGTCAATAGTAATAGAGAAAGTCGAAAGAAAAGGTTGCATTCCTTCACTTGCAAACAAACAAATATTGCAGTAAAAGTACACAAAATCGTTGGTCTTAGGGAATTTATTCTGTTAAGCATATCTTAACAAAATGAATCTTCCACATCATTAATAAACTTTTAATTTACTAATTTCACTTGTTTTCTACTCGTTAAACTGTACAAGTACAGAATCTACTGGTGGAATACTACAAGTACTGATTCAAAAAGCCAAACAATTGTTGCATAGTTACTCTTTCTCAAGACAAGCTCGAAAGTAAATCAACAATCATAACATGTAAAGATTACACCTTTTCTCTACTCAAAATTCAACACTGAAGTGGAAACAAGAATGGTGACAGGGACCTACTACTATAATAAGGTGCTAGCCAGTTATGATGTTGCCTATTGTCCTCGAAAAAAAGAATATAAGTTACCCAAGTTCCTTATTTGGCTATGTTGGGAGTAAGTTTCCCCATTCCATTAGAGTGTCCTAATTGTCACTACCCACTAGATAATGAAACCCACTAGCCAATGCACCTCTAGGAATTAAGTATAAAGTACTTCCTCCCTCTGTCCCCCTTATTCCATGTGTATCAAATAGCTAGCAGAGATAATGCCTCTTTATTGTATTTGGATGGAAATAAGAGAGAAAATACAAGAAATAAAATGAAATGACCGATTTTTCTTGTTTACTTGGAGAAGGGATTATTCTTAGCTCTACGCGGAATATTAATCCCTGGACATGGAGAATTAAATCTAGGCATCTAACCATTAAGAAAACAAATTGATGGTAGAGGAAAGAATTAAATAGCCATCATTCTCGATATATTATTTCTGCCTAAAGAAAATATGTACAGAAATAGAATTTACACATCTCCTACATACAATAGGTAAATGAGAATATTCAGTCGCTTCAATTCCATCTAAGTAAACAAGATAAATGAAATGGAGTGCAAATAGATGATACAATTCACTTTTCTTTTCTCTTCACTAAAACTATTCCATTCCCCAACTATTTCTTCCCCTTTAATTACACACCGCATCCGGGTTTCACCATTTTGCATTGGCAATCTAAAGATCAAGCAGAACTCACAAAAAATTGTTACTCTAGCAGTAAAATAATGGAATTTACTTACACAGAGACAATGACCTTGGTCGCTCCAAACTCTGCGTAGGCAGATCCTGAAGCAGCATTAGCAGCGCCAGTTCTGAGAACTACAATACAGAAACAAGGTCAGTACAGCACTAACCTCTGCGTCCAAGCAAGCAGTTTGTTCACGTAGTCGCAATACTAGAACAGAAGACTGTTTCTACACCATAGTCAAGACATCAAACACCTAACGAGTGAAACATAGAGCATGCTAGTGTTGATCGAGAAGTGGAGGAGTTAAAAGAAGGCACACGAACACGCTGGTCTGCACTGCTGAAAGGTTCGGCCATCGGAACGAGCCCAATCGGCTTCCTGGAACAGCCTCCTCTGCTGCCGCCGTCTTTTGCTGTCCGAGTTCTGAGACGGAGAATAAGTCGACGTCGTCATTACTGTCGGCCTGCGATGCGTTGCCCGTGCTTGTTCTTCTACGTGTTCTCTCCGACGTCAACTTCTGGGTATTCGTCTCACTTTAGACTGACGATGTGTATCAATTTGGATGCCGATGGAAGAGACGACTCGTCGCCGGCGTCGAAATGTCGCGTTGCTCGAGTTTGGTCGAGAGAGAGAGAGAGAGAGAGAGGAGCCGGCGGCTCGGCGGAAGTACTCTTCGTCGGGTCTAGGGCAATTAGGTGGGTAGGTTGGGTTCGAGTGTCAATTCGGTCCGTCGGATAGATTGTAGATTCGGGTGGCGAGGTTCAGATCAGGTTGAAATAAAGATATTATTAAAAATATCTAAATTCAACCCAATCTCAGAAAATTATAAATTTAAATCCAGACCAGGCTATAATAATCTGACCAACCCGAATTAATTTTTTTTCTATACGAGATTATTTTTTTATTTTTTTAATAAAATAATTAAATAAAAATTTAAAACATATAATTGATGGTTTCGCTTTTCGTTCTTTTCTACAAACCTCCGATGATGCTTTGTTTACCTCTCAGTCCAGGATCCAAGATCCTAAGAAGTAAAGGGCCTTAGAGCTGGTTAGCCCTATTGGAACGGTCACAGCGTTCTAGTTATTTCTCCATTTAGGAATAGTAGAATAAAACAAGGAAAATAAAGCAAAAAATAAAAGTGCTGAAGAATTAGGATATAGTGGAGAAGAGTTATCTCCGCTCACGGAAAAAAATAACCCATCCCCTTTTTATACCTTAGTCCCTCTATAACATATAAATAGCCTTTTAGGAGGGAATCTCCTCGTAGCATCTGACATTATCAAGTCGCCGGAGGGCCAAGGATGAAAATCATTAGATCAATCGTGCACTGACGTTATCAGGTTGTTGGGAATTGTCAGAGGTTGAGACCGAGTTTCTGGGTTTCTTAATTGGTGGCAAAAGGCGACTTTGCTCACCCCCAGCGCCCCGCCAACCCGCCCCAGGACTAACACGAAGGAGGTAAATCACGAATAACTACTAGTACTTGAAATAGTGACCAGTACATATGAGAGACATTTATCTAGGTTATGCCAAAATTTGAACTCTACACTTCATTAGTGGTAACACCTTATGTGCTAGCCGCTACATCATTCCGAGAGAATAGTTTGTGGGTTTCTTAAGTCTGGATGGGAAATTACTAATATCGTAGCATCCGAGATATGAGTGCTGGGGAGAATAAACAGATTTCTAAAGCACTATAACTTCGTAATACTGTATCATCCATGGTAGCATAGCTGGTACGGTAGCTAACATCCGAGAAGTGTGAATGCCCAAGCGAGTCATTTCGTTTCCAAAGCACTGTAGCTTGATTTATTATTGTAGTAGCATATTGGGTACTGTAACATTTACTCTAGCAATGCGGTAATGTGGCATCTGAGAATGTGAGTTTTTGAGAAATTAGATTGATTTTTAATACTGTAGTATGTGGCATTTACTGTAGCAGTGCGGTACTAACATTAGCATACAAGAACGTGAGTACTCAGGAAAATAGATTAATTTCGAGTATTATAGTATTATTGTAGCAATATGACACTGTAACATATTAGAATGTCCGTAGTTGGGATAATAGATTGATTTACATAGCATTGTAGTTGTGCAGCACCATACTATTTACTGTAATATCTAAGAACTACGAGTGTTAAGGAGAAAAAATCGATTTCCAAAGTACTGTAGCTTATTTTACTGTAACAACTGTGAGTGTTAAAGATAGAACTTTGGTGACTCGAGGTACTTGAGAATAAATCCGAATACAATCCATAATAATAATATTTTAATTAAATATGATGGTTATATTTTTGGATTTAAATATTTTAATTTAAGAATTTAATTATCTGAATTGTTAAAAAATTATTAAAAAATGTAAAATTTTAACAAAATAAATGTACACGATGAAAATCAAGAAGCTATCATCGTATAATTTTAAAATTTTAATCTCACTTCTCCGTCCTAAATTCAAATATATCCAAACTCAACTCCGATCTAATCCAATTTAAAAATAAAAAATTTAAGTCAGATTTCAGATCTAATCTGATATGCTCCAAACCTTAAAATCCTAATCTGATATTTTTCGTACGGACAGATCAAGTTTATTTTTAATATTGTTACTCAAGTTTTCGTCGAGTGTAGAGATGGCAGGGTCAGGCTGTTAGGGCGGGCAGAGGCCATGTCAGGCTGGGAAGTCGACGTATCAGGATTTAGATGGTCTGGAATACTAAAATATATGTTATTTTAATATTTTAAACATATTATCACATGATTTATATTAATTAGAATATTATTAAAATATGTCAATTTTTTACGTGTTAAATTTTGTTAAATAGTAACCTCTAAAGTGAAGTTGATGATACTAAATATCGATGTTAAATGTTTATTCTATTTTAAGATACTTATTATACATATTTATACACTTTTATATTTATTGTTTTGTTTGAATTATATGTATTTTTTAATATACCAAATATCTAGTTTACACCACAATTTTTGAGATGCACAGTATGATCTCATATTTTGATCATCAAATAAATCTAAAAAGTGAGGTGGCTTCCAATGTGATATTAAGCATCACTAAGTTATTCAAACACCACACTCACATAATATAATACATGGATTTTAAAGTCTGTGTCCCCTTGGGACAGTGCGATAGTTAAGATATGAAAAGTTACCACATGAGGTCAAGAGATTGAAACTCGGTGCGCCCGAGTATGCCTTCCCCATGCCTTAATCATTTGCACTAATGGCTAGTAGCCACCCGTAATCATAGTATTTTTAAAAGCCAAAATATTTTTTTATAAAAAAAAGTTATAGATGGCAAATAAAAAATCTTCCTAATCATAATATGATTTTGTTACACAAGTAATTGATTCAAGAACAAAACTCTGATATAAAGAGATAGCCGATGCAATTGTTCTACAACAGACTGTAAAAATGCCTTAGTTTTGACATCAATATTGTAGGGAAAACATAAAGACTATATTTGATTGATCCTTGCAAACTCTAAAACGATTCAATATGACAAAAAAATAAGTTGGATTTTTTTTTTTCATCCAAGCAACTAAAATAGATAGATAAATGAGACCTTCTCTTGAAGCATGTTGATTAGCATCCGAAGATAAGAAAGAGCACTTTGCTACTTTGTTATGTGATGAAGAATGTGATCATCTCAATCAATCTTGACTGATGAGTAGATCAACCTTGTGAACCATAAGCACGCATAGAAGCCGACCGTGCCCGTCAGCACGAAGAAAGCATAGGAGGCAATCAGCATGTAGCCAAAGTACATAATGGCCGACACGAGCTTCGTAATATTCAGTTTTGTGAAGAAGTAGAAGGTTGCATATAGGAAGAGGTAGAGTGCTGATGATCCGGATGTCAAATAGGATCTCCACCACCACTGATAATCCTCACTGCAGAGCTGGAAGTAGCATAGAACGATTGTGATTTCAGCGCACGTCACAATAAGAATAAGAAAGATGAGGAAAAGGAATCCGAAGATGTAGTAGAATTGGTGCAGCCAGATTGAGGTGAGAATGAAGAAGAGCTCGACGAACACAGCTCCGAATGGAAGTATGCCTCCAATTAGTATCGAGAAAACTGGGTTCATGTACCATGGTTGCTCTGGTATCTGTCTAGGAATTTTGTTTGTTTTCACAGGATCCTCTGGAGCAGGCTTCTTGAACCCCAAGTAGCTACCTACAAACACTAGAGGCACTGAGATACCGAACCAGAGTAGCACGAGGGCGAACATTGTGGTGAATGGCACGGCACCAGATGACTTCTCGCCCCAAACAAGAGCATTCAAGACGAAGAAGATGGCAAATACAATGCCAGGGAATGTGAATGCTGTCCTCAAGGTAATCATCTTCCATTCTGTCCCCTTGAACATCTTGTAGAGACTAGTGGAGGAGTAACCAGCAAACAAACCCATGAACACCCAAAGTAGGAGCATTGCTGTCATCAGTCCTCCTCGGTTCGATGGAGAAAGGAAGCCAAGGACTGCAAAGAGCATGGTTACGAGTAACATACCAAAGAATTGGACTCCCGTGCCAACATAGACACACAGCAAATCTGAATTAGGAGGAGGCCTGAAGACATCTCCATGAACTAACTTCCATCCTGTCTCTTCTTGAGCTTCTTCTTGAGTTTCAAGCTGGTTGTACTTGGAGATATCTCGGTAAAGAGTCCGCAGCATAATCATGGCTACCATTCCAGAGAGGAAGAGAACAATCATCAAAGAATTAACAATAGAAAACCAGTGTATTTGGTCATCTGTCATTAGGAGATAGGTATCCCACCGAGATGCCCACTTTACATCACTTTCCTGTGAAGTAGAGCAAAATATCAAATTGAAACATAATGTATAACAGAAAGTGTTTTTTTTACTCTTCAACCAAGATTGGAGATGACTAGCCTCACCTGAAATTCAACATCGTATGTGAATATAATATCCTTGTTTACTTCAACCTCTTGTGGGGTGTTGGAGTTTACAACTGTTCGTTTGGCATGAGGGTCACAAGTGCTAAGGCGAGTTTTGTTCCCATTCCACTGACCATCGTGCTCGTGTTTAACACTGCAGTATAAATTAAAAAAAAAAAAAACTGTAGTATCTTAAAGCTTAGACATACAAGAAGATGGCCCTTAGACAACTCAAACCTGAATGGTGAGACCTCAAATCCCACAATCCTTGCAAGGTCTACTTGTGCATCCTTGTGATACTTGACTAGAAATGACAGATGATTGTGGATATAGTACTTGACATCCTTATTCTACAAAAAAAAATACATGGATGGACACAAGTGTGTTAGTCAAAAAAAGAACAACAAAATGATTTTCTTTTTGCAATGTCAGATATTATTTACTCCAGTAGGTTGGCCTTTGGCGCCGGCGTAAAAGCCAAGTTGATAAAAATTAGGAGTCTCTTGACCCAATCTTTTAATAGGAACAACAAGCGGAAGATTGTCAAGAATCCTGAGAAAGAACTTGCCCAATTATAGACACTATTAGGTGCATAATATTAGACAGGTGCTTATAAACTAAAGGATGCCTTACATATTGACACGATATTCATCCTCTATCTTCTCCTTGAGTTCTTTAACATCTTTATCATTCAGTGTAATCTTGCAAATGATCCGGCACATTTGGGGTTCCCTCATTTCAAACTGGAGCCAAAAAAGGGAACTCGGAGTAAAATATAGAAGGTATTGACAAAATCAGAAGTTTAGTACACAGATCCTAACCACATAGGGTGAATTTTCAATACGATCACCACGAAGAACCTCTCCAAGATTTTCTGCACTATCAACTATAGTATCTGGTTGACAATATGGAAGAGAATAATAGGAATATGGAAGTTGTGTTTTTGTCGAAGTAAGCTTGTTTACTTTCACTGGAAGTGGATCTTTCTGCAGTCAGCAAGTGCAATTCATTCATACAATGAAGAAAAAATTGGAACAAAGAACAGTCAAAGAAAAAAATATATAATTTACACAAAATGTACATAACTTAAAATGCACTACTAAAAGTTTCAAAAAGGAAAATAAATAAATTCTAAAAGAACCTCCAAAACTCACTTGGGTAAGTTGCTAATTTATTCGTTTCAGCATAGTACAACTCAATGCATCTAATTAAGTAGATCATAGTTGCGTCAATCCTTATCCCCAAAAAAAGGTCAGTTAAAGTTAACTAATGATTATATTAGGTTCCACAACATATTGGATCCAATAGAACCAACTGACTCATGTGCCAATTATTTGAATTTTCTTTTGGATAGTTTGGAATGGTTTGGCATAGTGAAGACAGAGGTTATGAACTTATCACCAATAGAATCTAAAGTGACATTTGCAGGTGTATTTAGAGGCTATAAGAGATAAAAGACTTATAGGGTTGGACAATTTTCCTCTCTGAGAGGGTTCTCTGGTATACAGGGAGCCCTAGAGGTGACGTTTTATAGTGTGGATAGTGAGCTGTCCAATTTCATACTTTTGTTCCCAATCGATGTAGACTTATGTAAACCATATTAAATTGATTTTTTCTTTGTTTGTCTATTTGTGGTATTATACTAAGTTAGACAAAGATTTTATCACGTGGATTTGTGGTGGAAGTTGTTTAACATTCTAGAGACACTGAATTCTGATCTAAATGTATGTAGTTTGAGACGGTAGATTCTAGAAATTAGTGTTAGAGAAATCTCTAACCTCATCTAGTGATATCAGAACACTTGTGAAACCAAAAAATCATTTTGTAAATACAATTATTTGTACAAGCTTAGTACTGAGGACAACCGCAACATTTTCTTACTATCCCGTTCCAGTTTCATTTGCAAAATAAGAAAAGGAATTGGTCCAAAAGCAAAGGTAGTCATGTTTGCTCGGCTTCTCATCAAGAATCTACTTATTTCTGAACAAATCAAGGAATGTAGTGAATCATTGGACTTTATAGGAGCTAAATTAACCCAAACAAGATACTGGTCAGATTTCTACGAAATTGTAACAAGAGACGGACGGCAATTCTATCAAAAGATGAGCTTTTCTTTACGTATATAAATTTCCATGAGATCGAATTTTTTCCATCTGAAACGAAAAGATTGCTCATTTCTCTCCAGAGAAGAGTACAGAAGTGGTAGAAAAAACCAAACGCCGCCATTAAGATCAATTTTTACATCTCAACAAGTCACAATACCAAACCAAATCCAAACTATCGAAGAGGAATGAATCCGCCGACAGATCAAAACTCGCAAAAGAGGGGGAAAAAAGGACTCGCCTTTTGAAAATCGGCAGGGGCGACGCCGGGGAGGTAGAAGCCACCCGCCCCGGAGGCAGCGGCGAGCAGGAGCACGGCGGAGATCCAGGAGGACACCGCCATGGATCGCGAGAACGCCATCGGAGAGATGGATCGGAGTAGAACAGAGCTCAATGCGAGATCTGGCATCGAGATCTATCAATCACTGCTCTCGCCTCTCGCACTCGTGCCCAGCTCCCAAAATCCACGCTCGTCCAATTTCAATGGGAAATTTCATTAAGCCTCCCCAATGCTTTACAAGGGCCATGCATCCAAAACTCTACAGAGAATTTGTAGACTTTTTTTTTCCAAATAAGATTTACAATTAAAGGAAGTTCAACTTTCAAGTTAATCCGGTGATGAGCGAAAATTTTAGGTGGGACTGAATTGATTATACCAAATTTGATGTTACCTAATTTGGTTAATTATTTATTGTATGCTCGGAGCTATAGTGTAGTGATAATGATTTTTAATTCTCTTTTAGGCATTTACGATTTGATTCTCCGATACTGCTCATTTGTAGTTGTTTTTCTTCGAAATGAGATTCACAATTAAAAGATACTGAGTTTCTGGGTGTGGACTTGAGCCAATCACTCCAATTCGACGTCTAGTCTTTTTTTTTTATAAGAAGGTACTCTTGAGGTAAGGTGTTGTAGCTTAGACCCTCTTGTGATAAGCTAGACCTAATCATT
>JBBPFP010000133.1:4015844-4029395 GCA_037974795.1 Kaempferia galanga | reverse complement strand
ATGACTAAACTTTTAGTTTTCCTTCATCTAAATCTAAATAATACTTACAACTAAAAAATGCTAGGTTTTTACTTATCTATCGTAAATATTTATTAATTTATTCTAGTGGTCGGTGGAAAACTTCTGTAGAACTGGACTAGCCGCCCTTCAATGAAACTGACTGGATTTATCATTTTGCTCCTGGGGCTATGATGCAACAGTAAGGGTGTTCAATTGTCTCTTAGCCACCTGTGATTCGAATCCCAGATACAACATATTTAAATTTTTTCTCTAAATAAGACTCACAACTAAAGGACATAGCCATCCAAAAAATAATCAATAAAACTAATTGATTTTTTTTTTATATGCTTCTGTCTAGCAAGTTTTCTTTTTATTTATTTTCAAAATAGTGTGTATGATCAGCATTATACTTTAGTTATATTTATTTAAATTTTACTTCACAATTAATTACACTAAAGTAAAATATAGCTATGAATTTCAATTTGTTTTAACTAAATTTAATTATTTGAAATTTGTTTTACCAAATCAAATGAAAACTTTGAATTGGAATTCTCAATTAAATTAAAATTTATTATATTAAAAAATAGGCAAATTACATAACCAGGTAGCCAATGTTGCTGAATAGCTGAATGGTAAGTTTTAAAATTATCAAATTACATATTTAATAGTGTCTATCCCAATCAATTGTTACAGTATAGCAATTGATTCGGATACTATTCATCAACATGTAACATGATAGCAATCAATTAAAAAATTTTATTCGTATTCAAAAATCTTAATATGGCATATGGAAATAATGTTTGAGATCATAAATATAATTAGAATAACTAGACGAAAAGACACAGAGCTAGGAATTTCATATTGAGAGGGTGAAAGGTATGTGTTTACATTGAGGGGAGACGGTCATGTCGTTGCCCCTCATTCGTTTCTCTATCACCCCCTATTCCTATACTCCATATGCCTTACACTACAAAATTGAGGGGGCAGGGGTGTCTTCATCATCACCCCCTGTCCTGATAGACGAACATATAAGATCTGATTCCTGAATGATGAGCTTAGAGAGTTCAAAATGATATGGAATTAAATCTTATGTGTTCGTTTAGTTCTTCTAATTTCATCCATATCTCAAACATTATTTTCATATACCATATTAAGAACAATATTTTTTGAATTCGAATATATCTGGATCGATTGCTACACTATAGTAATCAATTAAAAAATTTAATTTGTGTTCAAAAAATCCTGCTCTCAATATGCGTGGAAATGATGTTTAAGGGTGTACATATAATTAGGAGAACTAGACGAGCATATAAAACATGATTTCATGTCATTTTTAAGCTTCAGGTCTATTAGCCAATTTTGGCTAAAACTAATAAACTTAGAGGGCTCAAAATGACTTACAATCAGATCGTATATATTCTTATAGTTCTCCTATATATTTGTACTGTCAAACATCATTTACATATACTATACTTAATTTTTTAAATATTAATTAAATTTTTTAATGTAGAAATCGATTGGGGTCAGTGCAAGCAAATGCATAGAAGCAAAAGCGAAATTATTGGATATGTGATTTAATAATTTTAAAACTTACCGATTTGAGTATTCCACAACTGTAATTTACCATTAAAAAATTAATACACGTACGATAACTTTTTAATCAATATATATTATTAGTTTTCCAAAGAAAAAAAGTGCATATTTTAGATTTGCAGTTTTATAAAATATTACATCCTAAAATTTTAAAATCACCTTTAAAAAAATGCTCTTCAAAATTTAATTAAAAATTATTCAGTATCATTGTATTTAGTAATTTGGAAGGCCCTTATGTAATATTATATAATTATCAAAATAAATTAAAACAGAAAAATTGACAAATATATCATGCTTAAGGGTTTGTGATTGTAATACACAAGGAATTGGGTAATAGTGCTTCTACACTAGACAAGAGAGTTTCTATGAACTCGTGCAAATGTTATTAATTTCACTGGAACACTGATAGTGAACCATTAAGGCTGTATTTATTATCTATTTGTTCACTACAACAATAAGTCATCACAACAAAGCATTACTAAAGCTTCGTCTTGCAAGTGGCAAGCTACCTGAACTCATTTAAAAATTCACTTTGATCAGTAAACGAGTAGGTCAACTTACATATACCTAAAAGAACTCATAATTTTGCACAAATCTGAACCCTATTATTAAACATAACGTATCTTAAACCGAGTTAAATAGATAGATTACCCATGATACAAACAATTTTAAGCAAACTCAAACATGGATAATTGATGTAGTTCAATATCTAAACCGGCCTCAAACATATCAATGTACCCATAAATATTCGAGAATACTCATAAATACCTTGTTATCAAGTACCTAGTGTAGAAGCCACTTGCAGAATTATCCAACTCCAAGCAAGTATGAAGAAAGTCGAGCCACAAAATTTATAACAGATACCCAACTTAATGTAACAAATACACAAATGCGACCAGAAGAGCTCACAACTTTAAACAAACTCAAACTTAATCCAAATCCCATAGTTCAACATAATTGGATACCTGAACATGAGTTAAATATTAGGGCAGTTAACCATGTAACTATAGAGGCTATCCACAATCCAACCAATGAACTACTATCCAACTCCCAGCCAACATGCAGAAAGCAAAGCCAAAGAAAACTTACAAGTATCAAGCAACTATTATAAACAGGTTGAAAGAATTTTTCAGTGGAAAATGGCATTTTCTTTTTTTTCCTTTTTTTCATATTCAATTGAGATAAGAACTACAGGAGATATGACCCAAAAAATGATAGGGCTGTTCACCCTGCTTCCTCCCTAACCCCACTGAGCCTAAAAGACATAAAATAAAAGGTAGAAAAATGAATAAGAATGGATGAATCTGGGACCCCTATCTTACACCTACAACCCAAGGAATGTAATTATGAAGGAGAAACATAGTGCTTCCCTTCCAGATGGGTTTAGGTTGAATAACTTAGTTGATGATACTGACTAGCTGCTTCTTTGAGACCATCACCATGCTATTGACTGCTTCTTTGAACCCATCATGGGTTAGTGGTGCAAGAAAGATGGGTATTGTTGCTGTTCTTCTATTTACAATTAACTGGAGTTTCGGGCAACTTCTGCAGCTCGTTGTCTCATCATCTCCATGACAGCAGCCCTTCGTCTCGATTCAGACTGTTGCTGCAGTCTTCTCGAGTGCTCCCTCAGATCTCTAGAAAAGTTTAGAAAAGAAATAACAGTAGTTAATCTAGGAAGTAATAGCCAAGAGAATCTTTGAATTTTGTAACAATAAAAGAAGTGTCGATACCTGCACCGGGGCACGCTGCATTCCGATTTGTTACATGCTCGGGCATGGATCTGAAGGAGATACCACATCCTTTTACATAAGGGACAACCTCCTGAAGCGCGTATTTTGCATTGTATTCCATGGCGGAATAGGCTCTTAACTTTACGGCAGTTGGGATATTGGCACTGGGGAAACTTACACTGTGAAGCATGGACCAAGAGATCTAACATTTTCCTTAGCTGCATAGATAAAAGAATTGAATGATTCAGTAAAGCAAACAGAAAGTAAAGCAAGCTCTTTATAAGCTCAAATAAGATGAGAAGTACATATATGAGATCGAGAGGGGGAAAAAACTTGCCTGTAAAACTCGGTTTTGTCGAGCTTCTTTGTTTTGTGCATCACGCTCAGCTGTCGATGGATGACTGGTTAACTTATGGGGATGATTGATGCCACCTTTCTGATAACATCCACTGCACACATCAAACTCTGGACAGGTTTCACAACGCCAGCCTTGCCCAGTTTCGATGTCATGTTGACAGACGTTACAAGTCGTTACAAAGGCTGGGGCAGTTGGATTATGGAGGTGATACAAGACCATCATTGAGGAATGCTTAGCACGGCGAAGAGTATCATATTGATAATGGTTCCCTTGACAAAGGCTTAAAAATGCCTGTCTGGTATCAAAAAACTCGCTCTCCAGGATCTCATCTTCATCCTTTGTATCCATGGCCACATCATTTATTTCAATCTGATATCATGTTAGCAATATTAAGTACTATGGAAAAAAGGCATAAGCAAACAAAACCACCAAGTCAGCATGCTATCAGATGCAGTAAAGATAGCACAGCGAGAACAACTCACTGGATGAAGCACATGCTTGTCTCTAGAAGTTAGTGGATGTCTTTCCCTTTCATCAAGTTTCATTTCCACTTCATGGCACCTGAATCGTAGAACATCTAATTGGTCAATTGAAGGATCTACAGAAACATCTTTTTTTTTAATACAATTTAACAATTTCAAAAAAAAATACTAAATCATTTACAAATTATTACCCTGAGACACTAAATACAAACTTCAGGATAGATTTGGATTAGAAAAGTTTAATACATTCCCATTGAGACTATATCAGACATTCTAGATAGAGGAAAGACCACCTTAATTAGATTGCCCTGATTCAGCATTATTCAAGAAATCAAGAGCCATTACAGCATCTGTTGGCTCAATTTTGAGATTGCTCATAACTATCATGAGATAATTGAAGTTTCAAGACAGATAAAATCCTCAAGCATCTACAGAAATTATAGCAGTTAGGATAAAGATAATGGATAGATGTTTTTAGTAACTTTCAGATCAATGTCGTGAATTTGCTTAGTAACTAATTTCAGCGGAAAAAATATTTTGAGCCAATTTGGAATAAAAAGGTTTTATTTGGTTTGCAACATGTTTAACTATTAGATAATAATTAGAGCAAAGACTAGAAAGTCTTTGCAAGTGGCATATGCGGTTTCATAGGCGAAGGTCGATGCAACCATATTTAAACAAATGTATTAGACTTTTACTATCTATATTGGTATATTTTAAATATTTTTAAATGATTCATTATTACATATTTTACACCTGACCTAATGCTTATGGAATAATAAACGCAAATAAAATGTGAGCGCATAACACTTGCCAATATGAAAACTGAATTGCTTGTGCAAATAGATCCAAGAGAAGTAAATAGCAGTAATTGTAGTAATGAAGGATCGCCATCATTGAATTTCTTTACAATGATCACATGACACCTCTGTATTTCTTCACTTTGACCAAGTTGTGATTCATTAAGCTCTATCATAAAACAGCAACTGTGGAATGTAGGCACATGCCTATAGCTGCATCAGCAGCATGTTACTTTCTAAAACAATAATTTGAAGAGCTTGAGGTGACTCTAATAAGAATTTGGTTTTGTTTCTAATAAGAACATCTTGACACATAAAACATCTGATTTTACATTGCATGTAATCTCTCATGTACTTGTTTGACTGCGAGAGTTAATCTCATGATGCCACTTTTAGTACTATAACATTAGTAACAAAATGTAGCACAAAGGCCTCTAGTCTTTCAATAGCACATATAAATTGGTTACACCCGGTCGTACATGAAGATTAAATTGGCCACTCATTGATAGAAATTGAAATTCTATTAGTTCATTACAAAAGGACACAATGCATCTACAGTCAAAATAATATAATGGGTATTCTTGGACTGGTACATTAAAGGAAAAAGTAAAAGATGATTTAAAGACATTACTTACTTATCACATAGTTGGAAATTTTTACATTGATTGCAAACCCATCGTGCCCCAGACACCATTAGCACACAGCAATGTGTACAAGCATGTTGCAAATGGACCATGATAAAATCTTCCTTCATAGGATATATGGTTTCACCAAGCTGAGTAAGAAAGAAGAATGGTAGGATATCAACAACAATATATAGTTTTCCAAAACAATGCGAGTTAGTAATAATGGAGATGGGAAGTCAACAAAACACAGAATATAAGTATTGACATGAGTATATAACATGTCTGATAAACAAAAGTCAAATTGAGTGACATATAAGGCAATTTGCTGTAGTAAAATCCCTACCACCAAACTGTCCCAGACTCTGTAGCAAAACATCACAATAAAACATCAAAATTAAATCAGCATCATTGAGATTAAACACAAGCAAAAAATACAATAAAATAAGGAGTGCAGATAGCCATGAAAGAAAGGCAAAGGAACTGAAACTAAAGGTGGACATGCAAGGAAGAAACAAAATAGAAACTCATTGACATATAAGTACATCTTTCTGACCAAATAAACAAATATAACAGACACTAAAATGCTTAAAAGGCCAACTGGGAAGCTTAAAGTCAGTATGTTTGGATTATAGTCAGGTTGGTTGTACAAGACATTTAAAAGGCCTAGCTTTGGAGAAACGAGTACCACTACATCAAATGACGGCAACTACCAACTAAGAGTAGCAAAATAGTTTTACCTTTTGCATTAGCAAAGCATCTTTGGAGACATTGCCTGAAAGATCAGTATGACCAGCAGCTTTCAAAGCCCTTTTAGAGATAGTATTTTTAGTTTTCCCTCTCTTTTGTTGCTTCTTACCATCATCTTCTAGGCAAAGTTGACTAATCATATCCTCAGCTGCACCAGGCCAGTAGTCTCCATCAAAATATGGTAGACGAGCAGCTGTAACCTTAGCCTTGCAGTCCCCAGTACTCGTAAAGAAATGATCATATAAATTTGTGACATCAATAACCACATTTTCCTTTGTAGCTTTCCGAAGCATAGCTAGATACCTGGTAAAACATAGTGAATGATGCCTTTAAATTATGTTAAATAATATGATACTGAAAGTGTAGCTTTTCATTAAAAAGCCTTAAACCTTACCATTCACGCAGTTTATCAGATTTTGGAGTCTTCTGAATCTCAGGGTGGCAATAAAGTATATAGTCTTCGCCCTTAAGAGGAGGGCAAGCCCAAATATAGCAACTAGTGAAACCACGTTTCTTGCAATATTCAAGATATCCTATCTGATGCAAGAAAAGAAGAGGTTTCAATAATTGCATAATCAAATACATTTAAATATAAACCAAACTTTCTAAGAAAAAATTGTAAAGAAAGCATCAAAACAAATTATCAGAATTTATTACCAAAATTTCATGATAAACAACAGTACGCAAAGCTTCTCCTGTCACTGATTTGGTGTCAGGCCTAAAATACTTCACTGAGTCTAGATATGAAAGATATACTCTTCGTTGGTTGGGATAGGAACATTCTGAGCCAAACTCTTGAACGTACATGGCAAAGAGGCAAACTTCTACACCTTCAATCTTTTGGAATAATAGGACAGCCTGTACGATATCTATGTGAGTACAACTCAACAAGTCATGATATCTGAGCTTATGCTCATGAAGGATGTAAAGATCATTTAGATTATCAGATGTTGAACTGTTAATCAATGCATATCTTCTTTTACCTTGGATTTATAAGGAAATCCCGTTGGGTAATTTTCCTCTTGAATTATCTCTAGAAATCGTTGCTTCACTTCCAGATTTTTGTCAACTGATGATACAACTCTAACTACAAGTCCTTCTGCCCCTGGGACCTGAATCAACCACAAGTTTGTATTAATTTCCAGACAAAGGATTAAAAAATCAGAATTAATGAAAAATAGAATTAAATAAAAAAGGTAAAGAAATTTAGAGAATGTTGAGATCACGCCTATTAAGAGGTCTACAAACTGGTTGTTCCCCCAACTCAGTCATGGTAATAAACAGATCATCAAATTAACTTAGGAATACCAAATTATAATTGAGCATATCAACTTAAGTTCTTCCTCAGCTTTCGTACACAAGCAAATAGGTTAATAATATGTAAGGCATAACCATTGAAATAGGTCAACTTGTGTCAATTTGTACATGTCAGCACAAGTCAACATTGAAACAGAACCATCCCAACAAAGGATCAATGTAGTAATAATTCCATGAGATTATGGCATGATCATTACTTCAGGTGAGCAAAAACACAAAATGTACAGAAAGTTACTTATACCCTCTTTCTGCAGGTATAATGGAGTAGAGATTAAAATGTTAAAATTGTTGATGCAAATAAAAATTAGTCAAATAAAATTAAAATGATTGAAGGTCTAATATTTTTATTTTACTCTTCCCTAAAAATACAAGTCTATGTTATTTAAATTTACTGTTTCCAGTACTCCTATCCTTGTTCGGATGCTTTTAATAAGAACAATAACTATAGGACCAATTTTTTTTTAATTTAGGCCTAAAATACAATTTTATTTTATTTACAGTACATCTAGCCTAGTTAGTTAGTCTTGACTTTAAGTAAGAACAAGTTATTGTATATTGTAGGATGGTCCATACAGAGACCATCCCCATCAGAGGAGCCAAACAATGTGATATGGTGTCAATTGACCCCGCCATTTTTTTACAATACAATATACAGATAATAAAGCAATTAAAATAATAAGTTGCATATCCATTTCACACGTATATGATACCAACAAAAGATTTATGAATTATTTTGCCACCATTTCAAAAATCTTCTAGATCCACCACTGAATCCCAAAATTCATTCATTCAACTAAATCAGAGTTCCCATTCATATTTTCTCTTCAATCTTGTAAGATCGGTGATTTAGGCTAGAAATCCTGTGAGATTGACAAATAAATGAATGATGCCAGTGAATATTGCTTATCCTGCATCAAGTACTGTCTATTGTGAAGGGACTGCAATGGGTAGCATTTTATAGGTTATTAGAAATTACAAGACCAACCAAATTTGTGGGTATTCATACATTAAACACATGAAATCGCCATAAGAGCTTTGGATATTTTAGATCTATTATTTACAATGATATCATTAATAGCATAAGAATGAATAGTCAAAGTTGGCAACAGCTTTTGGGGTATTGTGTGATAGTCGAGTGACCCCTAGGTTAAAAGTTAAAAGATTCTGGTATGGCCCATCATATTTTATGGATGAAAAGATAGGGCTATTAGGAATCAATATGCACAAAAAGTTAATATAGTAAAAATGATATAGCCAAGATAAATAAGTAGAATTAACTAGAAACAATAAAATAAAAACTAATAAACAATAACAATTAGACTCGACTCTAATAGATGATAAAATAAGAGAATAGGTTTAGATGGTATGGATATAATTAGAAGAGATAGATAGATATGGAAGAACTTAATCGATTAGAAATTTAGAATGGAAGGTGTAATTGGGACACAACTTGATGAGGTATATTATTATTCTCATTGGATTTTAGCTTGTGACAATAAACTATTTGTATGATTATAATGATGTTGTCACTAACTTTAGCCAGTAATTGAATTGATTGCACCAAGTGAAATAAAAAAAAAAAAACAAATTACCACTAGGTTTAAGCTTCAATTTAAAAATTACTAACAATGAATAGTGGATCTAGGATGAAAATGATTCTCTTTTACGAGAAGTAATTTTTCTGAAATGTATATTTTCAACTTCTATTTGGTAAAACACTTCACCTGACACTAACCAAAAGAAAATAAGCAACCCATTTTCCTAAATATAATCAGTTTAATGAATGGAGTCTAAAGAAATATACACCACATGAACCCTCACTATGTAACTTCTAACTAACTAACTAACTAACTAACTATATATATATATATATAAAAGATTCACCAGGGTAACCAACATATGACTGTATTCTGAGTTGTAAAGGTCATGCTTAAGACCCACAAGCGTACATTCTAAGTATCAAAAAAAGTTCAGTAAACAGATAAAGATGATAAGAATAAGGAATTAGTCATCAGAATAACCTCCTCTGTGTTTTTGCCAAGTAGTCTAGCTCTATCCATTCTTTCTTGTTTGAGCCTCCTAAACAGTCGTTGTTCTATGTGATCACTCAGGATTGTTGTCGGAAGATCTTTTGCACCAAGAACAGCACTCTGGGGTAGAGGCTTGCGTTCACCATTTTCTATCTCCTTTACATTACAATTTGGGCAAGTATATTCAGCCTGGCCTCTCTCATTTCTTCGGCCATTAAAGAGAGCACATATTTGATGTTGCCAAGCTTCACATTTATCACATTGTACCCACTGCATGAAACATCAAGAAATAAGAATAATGAGCCATTCAGAACCATTAACCAAACCAAGCATAATCTTAAAAAAGATATTTTGAAAGAAAATATAAAAAGCCAAGATGGATCACGAGATTATTACCCATTCTTCTGTTTCCTCATCATTTTTCTTCTTTTCAAGCTTTGCCTTAAGAAATGTAGAACCTTCAACTGCTATAGTATCACCACGAGACTCATTATAGCATGGGATGCAAAAGTAGTGACGGGTTTCACCACTTCCAATTGTGTAGTACATCGCATTTCGCTTTATCCTTGCACCACATGTTGAACAGTATATTGGAGGTGGATCAAATGTAAGCTTTTCCACTGCACAAAGTTGACATGAGTTCTCATTCATTGTGTGTTCCATTGCCTGGTTCTTTTCAGCTTTAGCTTTACTCTGCAACAACCAAAACCAAGTTAGAGAACATGAGAGAAACTTGCAAAAAAATAAAATAAATACACTACAAATGTTTCTTATGGCTTCACTGCTATGACAATATCTAGCACAGAGTATGAATAAAGTAGGTAAGGAATCCAAGAAATTTAGCAGCTAAAAATGCTTCCAAGCAATATGGTACCACCAAGGAGAATTAGAAATGTGAAATGGAAAGACAACCCTAGGGCTTATTTCGACAAGGTGATTTCTATAAGACAGGAGTAATGTGAATATCCAATAATGACCATGAGAAAATACTGTACATAAAGTACTAATTCTTCTCCAAAAGAAATTCTAAAAGTGCAGAAAAACAAGCACAAGATAACCAGAGATTATTTTACTAATTTGTACAAATTTGTTTTGCTTTTTTTGCTTTCCTTCTAGAAATCAACTGATCTCAAGAATATTGGTGCTATGTAAAATATGTCAGATAATACATGACTGAGAAAACAACTTGAAATTTTCTGGAGTGGAAAGAAACATAGTTCATTTGGCTATCATAATGTTAAGGAAACAACTTGAACCACAGCTAAAACTTTATAATGATAGCAGTAGATTTTGATAGTCCAACAGCTAACCTGACCATCCCATCGCCTGAGACTATGAATATGGTCCCTGATTTGTTCTGGAGTGAAAAGCTCAGTTAAGGAGACACCTTTTATCTTAGGCTTCCCTGATTTACTTGCAGTTGCTTGATCAGTGGGCTTGTCAAAACTCTCCTGCTTAATATAATTTTTTACCTGATCAATCTCCTCTTCAACCATCAAGGTTTCTTGCTTAACATTACACTTAACATCATTGGAAGTATTAGATTTCATATCAATCATTTTAGTCTGGTTTCGATCAATGTTACTTCCATAGATTGGTAATTTTTCATGTCCAGTGCTAATGTATCGTTCAGTCTTTGTATCAGGGATTTCACATTTAGTGGACATGACCACATCAGTTTGTTTGCAGTTCCGAAGCTGTGCCTCCTGGAAGCCATGCAAAGGATCCTTAGAAGCATGCAATGCTGCAGATGATCCATTGTCAGTAACAAGAAGCGATACACGTTGAATTTTCCTGCACTTAGCCTGCTTATCATCAGACAGTTCAGCAGTCACTGCATCTCTTTTGATCCTATTATTGTCAGCATCTATCTGGCTTACTGAAACAGCGTCAGATAAAGCACCACTAAGTTGAATCTTAGAGGGCTTAGACTCCATATCACCAGTGATTTCAATAGCATCTCTCTCCTTGCCTGTAGTATTGGCAGCATCAGCCTGACTCTCTGAACCAGCATCAGATAAAGCACGGACAGGCTTTTTACAAGAAGCCATAAAGCTACGAACTGGCACACATACAAGACAGTCAGCTGCTTGGCAATAATGGAAATGTCGAAGAAGCACTCTACTAGGCTTACAGCGGGCATACTTGCATGAGTCACTATTGCAGCTACGTAAGTGAGTTATTAATTCTTGAACTCTTAAGCAATAAACTTCTGGGCATTGTCCTTTTGGAGAAGGACAACGCCGAGCATGGTGCAAAAACAACAACCACCTAATTTGCTTCAGATAATTTGATTTGCCTATAGATCCTTCCAGGCCAGGAGCAAGTCCCCTGGAAAAATGGGGCATAGTTGTAGCAGTAACGGCATTAGATCTCTGAAGGGAGATGTGAGGTTGCTGAACTTCATCCTTCACTGTGATTTTCTGATGAAATTCTGAAGGTTCTTCAATTGAAAGTTTATCCAACAATTGTACCCCTTGTGATGGTTGAAGTTGAAATTGGTCCCTTGTTAGTGATCCACTAGACAGGTTGTTGATATCCCTTTGAGAATTATCAGCCAAATCATTTGACTGCAATGACTTGTGAGGACCCTGTAGAATCTGAACATGAAAATCTTGAGAACCAGATAGTTGATTGACAAATTGTGCTTTAGGATGGACTTCAGGGCACTGAGATTGTGATTCTGATGGTAGGTTCTGCTGGGAAACTTGTGGATGTACAGCCTCAGAATGGTTAATAAGTCCATGCCCTGGCATTTGCTCATCTAAAGAAATTCCTGAAGTCTGTCTGAGAGGGTCAGATCGTACTGTTTTTTGGTTTTGTTGACCTTGCTGCTGCTTATTTTGGTTTTGCAAGAACTGAGTATAAGATGGGCTAGCTTGTTGCTGAGATTGCTGTGCCTCTGAATGTGATTGCAATACCTCATTTGTCAATTGTGATCCATGTACATTCAATTTGTGTGAAGGATCAATTGTGTGGGGCCTTATTTGTGTGTGCTGAGGATTTAAACTTGTTTGATGGTAAAGCATGCTTGGATTTGTTCGCAATCTCATTTGCAAGCTTCCACTGTTGAGGTTATTCAGAGCAGATAATGCAGATGAACCAGGGCCATGAATAATATTAGATTCTGATACATCAGCTCCTTTCGTAGAATAAACATCAAGTCCATTAGACAACATTTGCTCAGACAATGACACTGCATAACATTACAGCAATATTACAAATTTATAAGAGTGCACTTCCAGAAATAAAATAAGTGCAGCAAATCAGTATGAAGCTTGTTAGATAAGGATATGAAACTAAAATAATAGTCAATCTGCTGGCTTAAGATACACGTTATAGATTCAGTTTAACATGGTACATAATAACAAGGTTTGAAATATCGACTCGTGCCAAGGTTTCGGTCCTAGACCGGAACGATACGGTTTCGGTATTGTATCGTGCCGTGCCGATAGAGTTTCGGTATTTTTAAAATATAAATATAAATGTATATTATATTTTATTATTAAAGATGTTTTATATTTTGAGATGTTGAATTAATTAAGCCTCTTTAAATTATCCTCATATCCTTAGGAATTGTTATAATTAAAAATACATTTATTTAAAAAAAATCGCGACTGTGATCGCGACTCCAGGCGCGAACGAGGAGCAGTGCGGACCCTCCGGCGCGGCAAGGGGGAACCTGCAGCCCCTCCGTTGCTGTCACGGGGGTCACAGGGTTGCGTGACCTTGCGTTGCTGTCGCAGGGGTCGTTGACCCCTCCGGTGCGGCTACGGGAGTCGCGCCAACCCTTTGACACGGCCGCGGGCGTCGCTACGCCCTTCCGGCGTGGCCGCGGGGGTCGCGACGCCCTTCCAGCACGTCC
>JBBPFP010000133.1:4005068-4015744 GCA_037974795.1 Kaempferia galanga | reverse complement strand
CGCCCTTCCGGCAAGCCCGCGGGCGTCGCGACGCCCTTCGTGCCTGTTCGTGGGAGTTGTGACACTTTCCTGCGCGTTCGAAGGCGTCGCGACTCCAAGACTGGTGCCGGGTTCGTGTCGGTGCCGGTCGGCGAGCGGAATGGTACGTTTCGTCCGTTTCGACCGTCTCGGCACGAAATTTCTATCCTTGCATAATAACATTTGCCAAGTTGGTACATAGCACCTCCTCCTTATTGTACCTCCAAGGTAATTAATAATTGTATTAAAATTCATTTTCCCATACATTACATTTCAGGAAATTAATAGTGAATTTGACAATGATGTTTACCTTTTCCACTATTCATAGGTAATGTAATTGCATTAAAAAAACTAGGCCCTTGATGTCCATTAAACACACGCATAAATTAGAGTATAAAATTCACCGTGTTGTTCAGTAATTCCATCACTTGATCCATAGATAAATACAAAATCACATAAAAGATATGATCCTGGATATGTACAATCTGATTACTTGTATGAAGACAGCATGAAAAAGCAAAAGATATCTGGAAAGTGGTAAACTCAGGATAACAGATTCTCATACTGATAGCATTACCTGCCATTCTAGGTTGGTGTATTTGCTGATCAAAGTGCTGTTGCAGAGACTTAGGCGGAACATTGGGAGGCCCCGTCTTTAGTAACCCCTCTAAATTTGTAGACCTTTTAAATTGCATGTTGCTCCCAACTGCATCCTGACCACCATTCACTACTCCATTTGACATGCTATGCTGTAAAGCTTTCTGCAGAGTGCTTGGCCTGATACCACTATCAATCTGCCCTCCTAAACTATGTAATAAGTGGTTGCTTGGGTTTCCAATATTCCTTTTCTGTTGTAACTCCAAAGGTCTTGTAGACTCATCACTAGAGAGATTAGTTGCATTGGAAGATCCTGAGACTAAGGATACTGCCTGTGGATCTATATATCCAGGTGTTGGAATCATTTGACTAGATTGTCTTGGTTCGGAAGCGGAGTCAGAATGCATTACATTTCTTACAACTGAACCAAGAGGAAAGTTTGTACCTTGTCTCTGTTGACCATTGGAAACTACACAGAAGTATACGTCTCATCTCTGTACATGACCAAAGAGGAGCAAACAAAAGATAATAAAAAAAATGAAAGACAGACAGAATTACCATTAGCCAAATTAAATGGGGTATTGACATCAGTCAGACCATTCCCAGTGGGTTGCAAATTTCCCATGTTTGTTGAGGGAGGACATTCAACACTTGGACCACCCATTTTTGAGTTCTCAACTGAACCAGATACTATCGATTGTGTGCTTCTATCTTGTTGCATCCCAGGTGTTGGAATCATCATACTGGGAGTAGAAGACGCTCTAACTTGATGCGGTGCACGCTGTTTGCTGCTAATAATATTTTTGATGATGGAGAAAAAGTGATTTTCATTTGACTCCATATACAAAGTGAAATACTCATCCTGGTCATAATTCAATAGATATTGCAAAGCTTGTAAGGATTAGCATAGAAGAAAAACAATTAGCATTAATGTGAAAAAAGAGGAATGTGATAAACTTACTGAGCTAAGAAAAGATGTCATGGACTTGGATATTAAGATAGCTTAAATCTTTTTTTAAAAAAAAGTTTATCTTAGTAAAGTAGAAATAATACCTTTGTTGCATTGTCTCTGAACATACATTCCTCCAAGTGCCTGACTATCTCTGGTAGCTTACGCAGCCAGTCATTCGACTGATTTTTTTTTTGAAGTAAATTGTATCTGAAACAAGTGTAATGTTTCTAACTAGTCACAACTTTTGGCAATAGCAAGCGTTTGTTTACAAAAATGAAATATGCACAAATACTCCTAAATATAATTATGCAATTCACAGACATGAATCCAGCATAAACTATATATCACTTTTTCAATTTTAAAGGATGCCCAATTCATAGATACATGACATTTTGCAAGGAAGTTAATGTTGTATAAGTGCTGACCATTTCAAGATGATTAGGTATTATAATGCCTAACGTGGTGTGTGCTAGTCATGGCAATCTCTCTTTTAGATTAAGAGAATATAATGCAACCCTAAGTTCCAAAGGTCAATGATAAAGAATCCAAGAGAAAATTGATTGGCATAGGCATATCATGAATCATTGACTACCAAGATCAACAAATAACAGTGAAAAATAAACATTAGATATGTTAAACCATTACTTCAGCATGTGAGTTTTATTTTATTTGTATTACTGCAGCCTATCTTAATTAAGAAAGGATAAAAATAGAAGAAAAAAATTTGCTAGAGTTGCAGCACAGCTTCCTAAGTCAAGGGAAGGAAATTCAAGGATGCTAAAGAGAGCAAAAAACAATTGACAAAAAAGGAGTGTTAAAGAAGAAAGAACAAAAGAGAGATAAACAAGATAGGGAACGGACTATTATGTTGCTCAAAATTGTGGCTATGTTCTACATCATCAATTCTAAAAAACAGGTATTTTTTAGGAAATAAAGAAGCATACTAGTTATTGGCTGATTTGGCATTGTTAAAGTACTAAAAATAGTCACTCAACTGGCATGGGAGGTAGTTGACAGTGAAGATTCAGTGGAGGCAGTTTTAATTTAATTTTGCTACAAAATGAGCATCTAGGCAAGACTTGTACATTAATAGCAGTATAACACTATAGCCTTAAATAGAGTTCAATTGCGGGATAAATTCATGTACCAACACCCAAATAATTGTATGGCGGAACATATGGCTTGGTTTGTTTGTGAACACCTTGACAATCCTCACCTAATAGTTCTTATAAGACACTTGATAGGGTGGGTGACAAAGGACTGTAGTGGTCTTAACAAGCATTAAGGCATTCAAATGGCAGCTTGTATGCTTTTAGCAGCTATATTGCATGTACTAATGCCTTTTGATAACATTGAATGAAACTTGACGTGATCAAGCTGCAATCATATAGATTGGCCTACACATACTAACTCATGCACAAACCTAATGTAAGTTCTTCACTGAAGAATACGTGAGATGACAGTCATCGAACAAGACCTGATTTGTTCAAAGTGCCGACAGCTCAAATAAAGCACTAGCAATATCGGGAAAGGCAAGTTGTCCATTTCACAAGTTGATGCATGGACCAAATTAGATCCTGAAAGAGATAGGTGAGTCGAGATAAAATTGAACTGCTCAATCCATGCTTAATATCAAGCTAGAGATAGTGTGTCAAAATCCTGATTTAATTGTCCAACTGCATGATATCCGTACCTAGTGCACTTGTGCCACTTCCATATTGGCTAAATAATGTAGCAGGTAATTATCCCCACATTAAAACTGACTTTTTCGATAATTTAAAAAAAAATATCTGGAAGGGTTGAGCATGGACTATCTATGCATTACCATCCCTTTAGTTATGCTTCATGGTTTGAATTTAAATCCTTCAGGTTCATTGTATTCCATATCTTATCAATTTTGATTGTTGAATATAAGATACAGGCAGTACAGTTATAATTACTTACGATTTGAAGGTGAGCATGTGTAAGTACATTCAGTTGCCAGGTCAGTCAACCAATTATTAAAATCATAGTAGTGTGAGCTGGAAGGATAATATAGTATTTCAAGATGTAGGACAACTAACTTACATTTTCTGTTGCATTTTTCTACGCAATTGCATAAACTCAGGATCCATCTTTCGAGAATCAAGATTCTGCATTTGAGATGCCATTGAATTGTTGATCTGCTGGGGCAGACCGAGCATTTGGGAGCTAGGTTGAGAAGCCACTTGTCCAGATATAGGAGCATTGGAGTTCATAGCCCTCTCTCTTCATGCAAATTTATTACTGGCGTTGAGACTTATTACTTGAAAGTCCAGTAGGAAACAGTATGCCAATCAGAAAATGGAGTTTAGATTATCTGGAACAGTAAAAGCCTCCTGCGACATTTTTGAAAAGCATAATAACTTACCACCAATAACAGCAAGCATAACTAAAGCCTCCTAAAAGATATTGAGTAACATAATCTGCCTAAGGATTCAAAATAATAATGATAATAAAAGAGAAGCAAATTAGAAAACTCATTGCATTTCCCCTTTACCTAAAGTACAGTGTAGTTAGTCCACTTAAAACGTGCTACTTAATTTGGGAACCAACCAGAACTCCAAATCCGCACTCAAAGACAACCGAAGTGAGAAGAATATGGTTACAAGAAGTTAAAAAAAATACTGTGAAAATTTAGGGAAAAAAAAACAATCTCAAATGGAATAACATTGGTCCGTTATTCTGTCTTCCAATGAACAACCAGCGCATAATTACATATTCCATTCATACAACAATACGATCAAAGTAATCATGATCATATCATTCGGACAATAGTAGACGCATAAATAGAAGAACAGACAAAACCCCTAATGTGAAGGAGGCGGGCCAAAATCCACAAACGATAAAGAGATATCGATCAAAAAGAATCAGACAGGCAAACTAACCTAGAAGTGCACCCCGATTGATCAATCCCGAAACCCAGTTCAGCTATCAGCGCTCCAAACCCGTCGTCCAATCGGAAAGACAAAAGGCCGAAACGAACCCCACCCCTAGTTCCTCCTTACCGCCGTCACCCTTCTTGCCCACCTTGATCTCGCTTCCCCGGCCGCTATCACCGATTTCTGGCGCAACGCGCCGGCCGTCGAGCAAATTTGGAGAAAGCGCTTCGATTTCAAGGTTCGCCCTCCCGATTCGTCTTGCCGCTGCTCCAAAAACGCCGCTCGCGATGGCTTTGGGAGCCGCCGAACGTGCAGATCCTTCGATTTAGATTCGATCGATTGTGTTCTCGGAATCCATCACGTAACGTGCTACGGATTTTCTGAACCGGGTCGAATCGACCAAAATACTCGGTTCGCCCAATTTGGTCGAGTCCGAGCCCGTTATTCACCATTATTAAATTGCTAAATAAATTATGTCTGGTTTTTAATTAAAATCTTAAATGGTGTGTCATTTAATTAATTAAACTCATTACACTTAGATTATAAACGATTAAACGATGCAAGATAGGCCGAGAGGTCGGGACATATGGGCGGGACTGATCAAGGTTTGGCTCAATTAGGCCCTAAAGGAGAAGGACGGGAGAGGAAATTGGGCTCGGTACTCAGGTGATAAAAGATGATGCGCTCGTCCTCAGCGCCCCTGTCGATCCGATCCCAAGCTAATACCGAGGAGGTAAATCACGAAAGAGTCTAGCTCGGTACTCAGGCTTCAGGTGTAGGAGAGTTTAGGAGTATAAGACATTCGGTGCTCAAGTCTCGAGTGCAAGAGAGCTCGGAAACATGAGATATTCAGCACTCGAGATCCAGGTGTTTGGGGGTGCATGGTGCTTAAGTTCTCGGAATCTCACGGACGAGGGTTTAACCTGAAGATGAATCATTTTTGGAAGGAGTGGTGAGCAATGAAGACTACCAATGATGACGAACGTTAGCCATTACCAAAAAAAAAAAGGATGATCATGAAGGCTATTACCAAACAGGTGGCTATTAACGTTGATCATCAACCATTGCAGAAGGGAAATCACAATGTCATAAGGGACATCGTTGAAGGGTACGGGTAATCGAAGGAATGCTTTATGTTTTGCTCGCCAACGCTTTGTTTCGTTCCACAATCTCTCTATTCTCTCTTCCAAAGTCGCACTTAATATTGAATGAGCTAGGACGGGACAAGACTACATATTAATTTTAAACAGAAAACTATTAGGCAAACAAGCATCCAAATTATAGCGTATCATTAATCATAAACCATAGGTTCATTATATTTAATACAGTGTAAAGGAAAAATTAAATATGTTCATAATTATAAATTTCATTGGTTGCAAATACATCACTCAGACCATTCCCAGTTGGTTGCAAATTTCCCATGTTTGCTGCTAGAGGACATTCAACACTCGGACCACCCATTTATGGGTTCTCAACTGAACCAGATACTATCGATTGTGTGCTTCTATCTTGTTGCATCCCAGGTGTTGGAATCATCATACTGGGAGTAGAAGAAGCTCTAACTTGATGTGGTGCACGCTGTTTGCTGTCAAAAATACTTTTGATGATGGAGAAAAAGTGATGTTCATTCGACTCCATATACAAAGTCAAATACTCATCCTGGTCATAGTTCAATAGATATTGCAAAGCTCGTAAGGATTAGCACAGAAAAAAAAAATAGCAATAAAGTGAAAAAAGAGGCATGTGATAAACTTACTGAACTATGAAAAGATGGCATGGACTTGGATATTGAAATAACTTAGAACTTTAAACAAATTATTATCTTAGTAAAGAACAAATAATACCTTTGTTGCAGTGTCTCTGAACACACCTTCCTCCAAGTGCTTGACTATTTCCGGTAGCTTATGCAGCCAGTCATTCGACTGATTTTTTCCTTGAAGTATATTGTAACTGCAACAAGTGAAATGTTTCTAACTAGTCGCAACTTTTTGGCAATAGCAAGCATTTGTTTATGTAGATGAAATATACGCAAATATTCCTAAATATAATAATGCAATTCATGGACATGCATCCTGCATAAACTATACATCAGTTTTTCAATTTTAAAGGATGCCCAAGTACTTACAAAGATACATGACATTTTGCAAGGAGGCCAATGCTGTAGAAAGTGCTGACCCTTTCAAGATGATTAGGTATTATAAACCTAACGTGCTATGTGGTAGTCATGGCAATCTTTCTCTTTCAAATTATGAGAATAAAATGCAAACCCCTTGGCCTCCCTTTAAAGTAAAGTTCCAAAGGTCAATGATAAAGAATCCGAGAGAAAATTGATTGGCATAGGCATATCGTGAATCTTTGACTACCAAAATCAACAAACAACAGTGAAAAATAAACATTAGATACGTTGAACCGTTACTCTGGCATGTGATTTTTTTTTTTTTTTTTTTGTATTAACACAGCTTGCTTAATTAAGAAAGGAAAAAAAGCTAGAATTGCAGTCTAGCTTCCTAAGTCAAGGGAAGGAAATTCAAGGATACTGAAGAAAACAAAAAAACAATTGACAAAAGGGGTGTTAAAGAAGAAAGAACAAACGATAGAAAAACAAGATAGGGAAAGGACTATTATGTTGTGCAAAATTGTGGCTATGTTCTACATCATCAATTCTAAAAAACAGGTATTTTTTGGAAATAAAGAAGCATAAATTTTATTGGCTGATTTGGCATTGTTATATTACTAAAAATAGTCACTCAACTGATATGAGAGGTAGATGAAAGTGAAGATTCAGTGGAGGTAGTTTTAATTTTATTTTGCTACAAAATGAGCATCTAGGCAAGACTTGTACATTAATAGCGGTATAAGGTTTTAGCCTTAAATAGAGTTGAATGGCAGGATAAATTCATGTACCTACACCGAAATTTTTGTATGGTGGAACATATGGCTTGGTTTGTTTGTGAGCGCCTTGACAATCCTCACCTAGTAGTCCTAATCAGACGCTCGATAGGGTGGGTGGCAAAGGACTGTAGTGGCCTTAACAAGCCTTAAGGCATTCAAATGGCAGCTTGTGTGCTTTTACCACCTAGATTGTTTGTACTAATGCCTTTTGATAACATTGAATGAAACTTGACATCAAGCTGCAATCATATAGATTGGCCTACACATACTGACTCATGCACAGACCTATGTAAGCTCTTCTCTGAAGAAGACATGAGATAACGTCGAACAAGACCTGATTTGTTCAAAGTGCCCACAGATCAAATAAAGCGCTAGCAACATCTGCAAAGGCAAGTTGTCCATTTCAAAAGTTGATGCATGGACCAAATTAGATCCTGAAAGAGATAGGTGAGTCGAGGTAAAACTTTAAGTACTCAACCAATTATAATTATTTGCAACTTGAAGGTGAACATATGTAAGTACATTCATTGCTTCAGTTGCCAGGTCAGTCAACCAATTATTAAAATCTTAGTAGTGCAAGTTGGAAGGATAATAAAGTATTTCAAGATGTAGGACAACTAACTTACAGCTTCTGTAGCATTCTTCTACGTAATTGCATAAACTCAGGATCCATCTTTCGAGAATCGAGATTCTGCATTCGAGATGCCATAGAATTGTTGATCTGCTGGGGCAGACCGGGCATTTGGGAGCTAGGTTGTGAAGCCACCTGCCCAGATATAGGAGCATTGGAGTTCATAACCCCTCTCTATCTTTATGTAAATTTACGACTGGTGTTGAGACTTATTACTCAAAAGCCCAGTAGGCCAATCAGAAAATGGAGTTTAGATTACGTGGAACAGTAAAAGCCTCCTGTAACACTTTGAAAAGCAATAACTTACCACCAATAACAGCAAACATAACTAAAGCCTCCTAAAAGATATTGAGTGGCATAATCTGCCAAAGGATTCAAAATAATTATGATAATAAAAAAGAGGCAAATTAGAAACCTCCTTGCATTTCACCTTTATTACCGTAAAGTACAGTGTAGTTAGTCCACTAAAAACGTGCTACTAAATTTGGGAACCACCAGAACTCCTCCAAATCCGCACTCAAAGACAGCCGAAGCGAGATGAATATAGTTACAAGAAGCTATAAAATACTGTGAAAATTCAGGAAAAAACAATATCAATGGAATTACATTGGTCGGTTATTGTCTTCCATTGAACGAGTGGCTCATAATTACAAATTTCATTCATACAACAATACGATCAAAGTATTCAAGATCATATCATTCGCACAATAGTAGACGCATAAATCGAAGAACAGACAAAACCCCTAATGAGCAGAAGGCCGACCAAAATCCACAAACGATAAAAAGAGACATCGATCAAAAAGAATCACACAGGCAAACTAACCTAGAAGGGCACCCCGAGTGATCAATCCTGAAACCCAGTTCAGCTATCAGCGTTCCAAACCCGTCGTCCAATCGGAGCGACAAAAGGCGGAAGCGAATCCCACGCCTAGCTCCTCCTTACCGCCGTCAGCCTTCTTGCCCACTTTGATCTCGCTTCCCCGCTCACTATCTCCGATTGCTGGCGCAACGCGCTAGCCGTCGAGCACATTTGGAGAAAGCGCTTCGATTTCAATGTTCGCCCTCGCGATTCCTCTCGCCGCGGCTCCAGAAACGCCGCTCGCGATGGATTGATCCTTCGATTTAGATTTCCACGTTCTCGGAATCATCACCCGTTACGCGCTACGGATTTTCTGAGCCGGGCCGAATCGACCAAAATACTCGGTTCGCCCAATTTGGTCGAGTCCAAGCCAGTTATTCACCGTCATTAAATTGCTAAATAAACTGTCATATATCAAGTTTTTTAATTAAAATCTTAAATGATGTGTCATTTAAATAATTAAATCTTTTAGAATTGGATTATAAACAATTAAACAATATTTACCTTGAACAATTAATTTTGTTACTAATATAATAGATAGATCGGCATTTTGTATATTTCTTAATATTAATCATTAACCATAATATATAGCTTAATAAATTATATATAAATGAATCGTGTTTAATACAATATAAAGGAAATTAATATGTTCATAATTATAAACGTGTAATGGCTTTTAAAGAAAATCTATCAGAATGGACACCTATTTTGTTTTAATTAATGTCTAACTCAGATTTTATTTTATAACACATCTCTGATTTGTTTTTTTTAACTAACGTAATAAATGATTTAGTTTTTTCAATATTATATACTATTTTTATTATATATAATTACTATAGTATGGCACACTTTTCTTATTATGGCTTCCATACCTTAACCACTTATCTTCTATGATTTAATTCTTCCATATTGATCTAGAAACAAATTGACAAGAGTGTTAGGGACAAACGAATACATATCTTGATGAAAAATATTTAAATTAAAATTGAAAATATATGAAAACTGGGAATTTTAAATAAGTATTTATCAATGATTCTTTTGACAGTTTTTAGAGATGATTATTTTGAACTTAAACATGTTTGGTCTTCACAAAAATAAGACAAATTATTACTATGAAAAATTAAGAATTTTCTAAAAAATAATAAAAAAAAAAGTCATAGCACAAGAAGCCACCAGCCAATCCAATATAATTATACAATTAAATGGTCAAAATTATCTAATCCTCTGTTTTCTTTTCTAATAAAAAAATTTTTTAAAAAATAAAAAGAGAATCATAAAAAAAAATCTTGTCTGGTCATCCTAAAACTAAGAAGGATGTGATAAGTTATTTATTCGATAAAATATTATTCAGAGGAAATGATTATAAATTTTAGCCGGTTCACATTCAAAAAAATCAAGAATAGACAAGGTATCACCGATTAATTCATCCTAGCATTCAAAGTTTAAATCTCAATTATGATCTATTATAGATATTTTTCTTTAATAAAATAAAAAATATGAGAGATTGAGCGAAGTCGAAGAGTCAAGTATTCATGAATGTGGATTTTCATGACACACGTTGAACAATTCTGACGATACCCTCTCGCATATGCTCGAGCTCTATCAGACGATACCGTCTCCTTATTGCTGAGAGAGAGTGCGTGCTTTTTTTGTTAGGGACGAGAATTATTCGCACTTATGTAGGAGCGACGTGAAGACGCGTTCTTACTAGTAGTGGCGTGAATAGTTCATAGAATATCTTTATATAAGAGTTAATTAAGGATAGGAGAATAATAGTATCATAAGCCCTTACGTCTTAATAGCCCCTTAAAGAAGTCAAGTCCTCTC